>NW_010729470.1:79533-95795 GCF_000365185.1 Nelumbo nucifera | reverse complement strand
CAACCACCCGATTGGCATGTTTCCTTCCAATTGCCTTCTTTATTGCCCTGAATCGAAATACAAGAGTAATGAGTGCATTTAAGTGTTAAAATAATGTAAAAAGATGAAAATTAGGGGACAAAAATAGGGTTCTTTTCAGTCTCATCAACCCCCTCTAAGGATCTCACTGATTGGCACAACAAAGATAGCTCAATCCAACACGTAGTGCAGTATCATAATCGAGTCTAGGGGTCAGGTGTAACATTCCAGTTCTACCAATCTATGTCCAAGGTCCAGTACAATACTAGAATTTTGGTCCAGTTCAGGGTTTCAAGAAAACCCACACTTCATGCACCTCAGGTCTCACACTGGTAGCTGAGACAAGCCACCCTAACCAACTTGGCAGCACATTAGTGTTAGCCTTGGCAGTATAAATCCTCTCAGATCTATCAAATGGCTATGAAGATTCTAAACTTACACGAGTCTTATATGTTATGACCCTATATGCCCTTAGCTCCAATCAGAATGATGTACATTAGGACATTTAATGTAAATGAATAAAGTTCATATTTGATTCATGTTACTATGGTGTGTTTCTGTGTAATACCCTTAAACTGGGCACATATGAGACTCGTGTTAGTTTAGAATCATCACAGTCATTACCAGGGTGAGACCTGAGGTACATATAGCGTGGGTTTTCTTGAAACCTTGAACCAAACTAGAATTCCAGTATTGCATTAGACCTTGGAGATAGATGGGCAAAACTGGAATGTTACACCTGACCCCAAGACTCGATTATGATACTACACTAGTTGTCGGATTGGGCTATCTTTGATATGCCAATCTGTGATATCCTTAGAGGGGGTCAAAACCTTGGTTTGTTGGGACAGTCTGAGAATTCATCTGAGTTGGTGATCACAGTGATAGGATCAGCCACTTTGTCGGACAAAGTGAATGATCAGGGATGCACGCTCTCTAATGGAAACCAAAACTGCCGGCAATCGATTTCAATCGTTGAAATTTGTTTTCCAAAATATATTTATATAGAGATATACATATATAGATTATGGTTTCAATATGTTGGCAAAAGTTTTTAATTCCCGGGATCCATGTGAGTAGAGAGTGCAGCATTGTACCTTGTAGGCGGGGGAGAGGTCCTCTCTTGTCGGGCAGTGTTTGATCATTATGGGCTGGGAGGTTAAGTGTAAGACCATTGAGGGTAATTCTTGATGGGGTAATCTTGCATTTGGCCACAATCCTTGGGTTTTTATAAGGTGGCTTGTCCCAATGACCATTTAATGTAAATGTTGAACCCATTAAGAGCCCATGGTGATGGACTCAGGGGTTCACTGTCTCCTATTGTGAATTTGGCCAGGCTTTGTAACAGAGGCTAGGCTGAACCCATGTGGCTGATGTGTAGATCAATGTTTGGGTCCCACGCCATACAAGAATATCCAACTGGGCAGCAGTTTGGACGGTAAGTGAGCAGATGAACTTAATGGGCCTAAAGCCCAATTCGAACTAGCTTAATGAGATTAATTAAAAGGGGGCGGTTCTATGATTTAGATCAGCATATAGGATAAGGGTTGTCCCTATTCACTCAGAGATTTTAGATCCAAATAAAGATTTGGATCAGGAAACTCCTAATTAGATTAGGAGGGTTGATCTTTATCTGCCGATAAGATAAGAGATTATCCTTATCTCTTAAAGAGAGTCCAGATCCAAATACTAGATTTGGACATAGAAACTCCTAATGAGATTAGGAGATGCTATTTTTAAAGGCTATAAATAGAGGAACAGGGAGAACACCCAATATACAATTCTCAGTTCAGAGATTACAAAGAGAGAAGAACCTGTAGTTCGACTGCTGCTGTCTTCTACTCTTTCCTGCTCTTGCCGCCATACCAGTTCGATCTCCACCTGTGGGAGCAATCAAGAAGTGTTCTTGATATTACCTTTAGGCATTAAAGGTAATCAAAAATCGTGCTCACTAGCCCTCCATCAGATTTTTTTGAAGAATCAGGTTCTTGCTGAAGAGCCATCCTGCTAATTCTGCTTGATCCTGCACCATGCCATCTTCGGTGGAAGCAGTCTTTGGATCTTTCCTTGGGCGTGAACACYTTCATTGGAGGTTATTGTTACTTCGTATCAGGTATAACCCTCCACTCCCTTTTGGTTTCAGATCTGGTATAGTTTAGGTTCAAGATTGATCCTTGAAAATGCAGTTTTCTTAAATAGGGAATGTGATTCCCACGTGAGAGAGAGAGAAATTTTTTAAATTTCGCCCAACCTTCCTGCAGGGTTTGGCCATCCATATGATGGATCTCACATCCCTTTAGTGGCATTTGATAGCTATAAATATATAACCCTAGCAAGTGCACTAGTTATCAAGTAGTATAAAATAACGTTCCCACGGGGATTTAACAAAATAAGTATTAGAACCACAGTCTTCCCTAATTATTTGGACAATTGAAATTCAGATTTGAGAAAGAACTACAGAAAATAAAAACTAGAAAGAGAAAATTATAAACAAAGGTGATCACTAACCGAATATGTAATGGATGAAATCGCTAGGGCGTTCGGTCCACCTAACCAATGTAATGAATATTAATGGACTCGATTAACCAAGATTATTTGCCATTCCCATAAGCTGAGGTCTTTCCTATTTTATTTAATATTCTCTCTCAAGATATACTAAAACTACGTCCATCAGGTAACCCTTTGATCTCTCGAGTAGAGCTCTCAAGATGGCAATGCATTAAGTCCAAGAAAAACCATTAAATTCAGATGAATCATGTATATATATCTCAATATACCATTCAATTCACACTATGAATTACTCAGTCAATTATGTGAATTCCTCTCTCGATTCATTCACATAACACAAATCAATTAAGAGGTGGCCAAGCTCTTAATTGCATTAAGCACAATAATTCATTGACTATATGGAAATCACAATCTTGGATAAATCACAAAGATAAAAATATATTCATTAACATGGTTAGGCTTTCCACAGTCCTAGCAAGAAACAAATCAGTTCATGATAAATGAATTAAAGCAAACAAAGGGAAAGAAAGAACTCTTGAATTTTCTTGAATTCTTGATATCCTCTTCTTGCCGCCACCTTCTTCTTGAAGTTTCTTGAATTCTTGATCACCTTCCCTCAGTTTCTTGATTTGTTTTCTCGTTTCTTGACTGGTTCCTTTGCTTCTTAATTCAATCCAGAGATTGAGTGATGCGTCAAGCTGGTCCACCCCCTCCTTTATATAGCTTAAAGGGGAGGGGGTGGTCTCCTACTTTCTCTTGAAGTTTATCTTACAAGAATAGAAAGTCCTATTCTAATCCTACTCTTATCTCTTTATCTAATGAACTCAATCCCTTTATTTTTCTAAGATTATATCAAGAATTTAGATCTGGAAGGTCTCCTCTCAGTTTCTTATTCTTGGATTCGTATTAAACCTCCTCTGCGAATTGGGCTTCAGCCAGGCTTTTCTGCAAGTTGGGCTTCAGCTGCGGATTGGGCCTTCCTACGAATTCGCCCCGACTTCGGGCCCGCATTTGACTTCGATTCAGGCTGAATCTGTGAAAGACCAAAACATAAAATTTGTGGGTTTTTCTCATATCTTTCCAGTGGATCTTGAATCAGTCCAATCGGAGTTCGGATACGCGAGTTAGGCCTAGATTACTGAACGGTGCCGAAACTATAAAAAATCTTCCGATTTGCCTTTCTTTGCTCCAAGCCTTCTTTCATGCCCTGAACCGAAATACAAGAGATATGAGTCCAATTAAGTACTAATTAGTTATGAAAGAAAAAATATTTGGGGATAAAAATGTGATAAATTCTACTCTCATCAGCATCAGAGCCAGGTTCAAATCTTGAACAAAAATAACCAGATCTGGAACTGCGCAAATGGGTAGAAGGCGTTGTACCCGATTTGCGTAGATCAGCATTTTCTAGGAATTTTGTTCCCAGATTTTGGGCGATTGATCTGAAATTAAATATTTATGAATATGAATTATATTTAGAACTGTTTTGCATATTTTTCTTGATTTTTGGGTTGTTTGTATGGTGGAGATCGAAATCTTTAATGGTGCAAGAAATTTGCGTTTTGTTGTTCTTTTACATTCTTGGTCTGTAAATATTATTTTTTTCATTTTTTATACGGAATGTATAGGAATTCAATTTTTATGTAATATTAATAGAAATTATCTATTCTATTTTATTCCATTCAAAGTTGAAGTAGAAAGCGCAAGGAGGAGAATTTCGCAGATTAGGGTTCGGCCATCTGCAATTTGTAATTTTGGAAACTGCATACTGTGATCTAACTTCTGTTTTGTAGGGTAACAGTCCTACGAACCACCCTCCTACTGATCCTTGAATGTCTTGTTTCAGTAATTTAATTTTAGATCATGTTCTTGAATTAAATCTTGAATTAAAAATCAAACCCTAGACCCACTCGAGCCAGATTGGACCAAACTGGTTGGACCAAATTCATGGTTCGATGAGGGCTGTTCTCAGCCCTAATTTTTCATATATGGGTCCAGGAGTTGATGGTTAATTGCAAGATGCAATTCAGCCCATACCTGTAAAACCCAGTTTTAATGTGTTAAAACTGCTTTAGCCCATTTTCAGCATAAAAGCTATATGAGCCGAACTTCTCTTTGCAATTCAGCCCATATACCTAGATAACATTAATCGATAATTATGGGCTTTAATTATGGGCTTTACAGATATTTAATTGATTGGATCAATTTATCCCTGGATGTGATGTATGGATGTGTGATGTGCAACGTACATGAGCCATAAGTGCTTGGCCCATGCTGAAACGATAGTAGCTCTTGCGCACACCATGGCTGAATGCACAACATTGCCATGGTGTCCTCAAAATCATTGGACAATCTCCATTCATGGTGGGCCCCACACCTGCTTCCTCCCCAAGAGGAATCATGCGGAACCCTAGCCATTTAGGGCCCATCTAAATCTGGCTTTACGAAAGTCAGTGGGAGCAACTTTGGTTTGAGCTAAATTAAACAAGGGCATAATATTTCATTCCCTCCACTGAAATATGAGTGCATGTGATAGRGAGATTCATATGATGAACTCTCTAAAGGCCTTCCATCATTAGCATGAAGATGGGTCCTTCAGTAATCAGGAAACACACCATAAAATTGGGCTATCCATTTGCTGTTGGATCTATTGGATTGTTTCATAAGATGATAGGGGCGTCATAGACCGATGTGGGAAGGGCCTATCCTAAAATGGAACTCTCTCACGGTACCTTGGCATTCACGAATATGATGGGTGAACACTCACTGGACATAAAGGTTTAACCTAAAATGGCAATGAACCTTGTCTGATAGAGGCCAAAGGGAAAGCTCATAAGATGAGTGGATATGATCMTTCACARAAAGGTGGTRGGGTTATGCAGCTGAAACAGTTGGCTCCATGCACCCTATGTGATTTCCCACATTTCTAGAGACATAATTCGTAGTCTCCGTCGCTGAGAAAGGAGGGAAATCTCAGAGATGAATAAATGGAAATGGAACATAGATTAAAAGCCATATCTATGTAGATAACATGAATCAAATAAGGTTGTGGACTAATATTTGCTTTTTATCGGAAATGGCAAACAGACAATTCGCTAAATTGTTGGACGAAAACTAACTTAAGGGTCCAAATTATGCTGACTATTACTGTAACATTATGCTGGTCCTGACGTACAAAAAATTGGACAAAGTAGCTAAAAACGCTGCTCCGGAACATCTGGGTGATAGGGCTTCTGAGGCCCGTAGGAGGGGCTATCAAGAATGGGAAGAGAAAAATTCCCTTGCCCGCTGATACATCATAGCATCCTTAAACAATCCGATACACCGACATTTCGATCAAATCAAATTGTCCAAGGATATCTTGGACATTCTAAGGATGATGTATGAGGAGTAGAATCGTTCTACTTGTCAGAAGGTCTTGAAACAGTTCATGACCACGTAGATGTCCAATAGCCAGTAAGTTCATGACCATTGTCTTAAGATGATGGGTTACATCAATGAACTTGAGGCTCTTTGAGATGGGCTTGATCATGTCACCAAGGTTGACGCCATCATAAATTTTTTGCCTTCTTCCTTCAATCAATTCATCATGAACTACAACATGAATAAGCTAAATATTAGCATCCAAGAACTCCGCAATATGTTTTAGAGGAACGAAGAATTGATAATGAAGGATGAGCCCATTGTCATGCTTGTTGAAGTTGGCAAATCAGGCAAGAAGAAGAGGAAGGCAAAGGAAAGGCCTCATAGGAAAGCTACCAAGTCCAAAAGGCAGAGGAATGACAAAGCATCAGATGCTTGTCACTTCTGCAATAGGCCGGCCACTGGAAGAGGAACTGTCCTCAGTACATGGAGTCCAAGAAACAAGGTAATTTTGAATCCTTTGTCATAGAAACCAATTTGTTGGTAACTTTTGTTTCTTGGTGTATTGACTCCGAGGCTTCAACCCATGCGTGTAACTCACTACAGGGGTTTAAGACAAGCAGAAGACTGAGTGACGGAGAAGTGAATCTTTACTTTGGGACTTCTGCAAGTGTTGCAGCTACAACTATAGGAAATGTAGAGTTAGATTTTAGAAAAGGAGTTATTGTACTGAAAGATTGTCTTTATGTACCCACTTTGAGAAGAAATTTGATTTCTGTTTCAAAACTGTGTGCGGATGGATATTCTGTTCTCTTTAGTAATATGATTACTATCAAAAGAAATAACATATTTCTCTCATACGGAGAATTTGAGAATGGTCTCTATATTCTCCATCCTTCTCTGGAAACAAACATAACAGAAACTACGTCGGATGATATCTCTAAGAAAAGAACTTGTGATACAATTAATCCCACGTGCCTGTGGCATTATCGACTTGGCCACATCAACATAGATCGTATCACAAGGTTGGTAAAGGATGGTCCTTTGGATTTTCTAACTGTAGAAGATCTTCCAACCTGTGAACCTTGCCTTCAGGGTAAGATGACAAAACGACCATTTAACGGTAAGCCTAAACGATATACAAGCATGCTTGACCTTATACATACTGATGTATGTGGTCCCATGAGTGTTAGGACACTTGACCAACACGTTTATTTCATAACATTTACCGATGATTACTCTCAGTATGGTTATGTGTACCTAATGAGATACAAGTCTGAATCCTTTGAAAAGTTTAGAGAGTTCAAATAAGAGGTCGAGAAGCAGTTAGGGAGAGAAATTAAGACCCTTCGATCGGATCTAGGTGGCGAGTATCGCTCTGACAAATTCAGGGACTACTTAAAGGACAATGGGATAGTATCACAACTACCTCCTCCTACTACACCACAGCTAAACGGTGTGTCAGAGAGGAGGAACCGGACTTTATTGGATATGGTTCGTTCAGTTCTCGTACACTCAAAGTTACCCACATCCTTTTGGGGTTATGCATTAAAGACTATGATATACGTGCTGAACCGGGTTCCAATCAAATCTGTTCCGAAGACTCCCTATGAGCTTTGGACCGGTAAGAAACCAAGTGTGAAACACTTGATGATTTGGGGTTGTCAGGCACATGTTAAAAGAACGAGTGCAGACAAATTGGAATCCAAGACAAGCCATTACCTATTCATAGGCTACCCCAAAGGCTCTATGGGTTACTTATTCTATGACCCAGGAGAATATAAGGTGTTTTGTAGTCGAAATGCCCATTTTCTTGGAAGATGATTACATCCTGAATAATCATCATCAAGAATTTGTTTTTGATGAGGAGAGCTCAGGAGTAGTGGGAGATGCCCCACAAGCTCTAGTTAATGACCAACCTAGAAGATTTACTTGGGTTTTCAGGCCTCTAGTTTGTTTTAGCTATGACCAAGAAAGTTACTTGGTGGAAGCCACTATAGTGAAGAGGATCCTGAGGCTTATATGGAAGCAATGTTGGACATAGATTCCTTGAAGTGGGTAGATGCCATGAGAGCTGAGATGGACTCAATGGAGACCAATGGAGTCTGGACTCTGGTAGATCTGCCCCCTGAGGTAAAAGCAATTGGTTGTAAATGGATCTATAAGAGGAAGAAGGGCCCCGATGCTAAGGTTGAGACCTACAAAGCTTGTCTTGTGGTGAAAGGTTACACTTAGAAAAAAGGAATCGATATGAGGAAACCTTTTTGTTGGTAGCCATGCTTAAATCCATTAGGATCCTCTTAGCTGTAGTAGTGTACCATGATTATGAGATTTGCCAAATGGATGTCAAAACTGTGTTCCTGAATGGAGATCTTAGTGAAGATATCTATATGCAGCAACCATAAGGTTTCATAACTACGGGTCAAGAACACATGGTATGTAAACTAAACCAATCCATATATGGACTTAAGCAAGAGTCTAGGAGTTGGAACATCCGGTTTGACTCTATCGTTAAATAGTTTGACTTTGAGCAAAATCTGGATGAGCCCTGTGTTTATAGGAAATCCAGTTGGGATAAGGTTGCGTTCATGGTTCTGTATGTAGATGACATTCTACTCATTGGGAATGATGTAGGAATATTGACTACGGTGAAAGTATGGCTTTCATAGCAATTCTCCATGAAAGATCTTGGAGAAGCCTCCTACATACTGGATCTTTGGCTCTATAGAGATTGATTGAAGAGGATAATAGGATTATCCCAATCTGCTTACATAGACAAAATAGTGGAGAGATACAACATGGAGAACTCCAAGAAAGGAAATGTTCCTTTCAGGCATGGAGTCACTCTCTCAAAGGGTATGTCTCCCAAGACTCCCGAAGAGATTGAGGGCATGAAGGACGTTACCTATGCCTTAGTCATAGGTAGCATCATGTATGCCATGTTATGCATTCGTGCTGACATCTCTCAGGCAATGAGTGTGGTAAGCAGATTCCAACCAAACCCAGTGCAGGAGCATTGGACTACTGTGAAAAAACATACTAAAGTACCTTCAAAGGACAAAAGAGTTTTGTCTGGTATTCGATGGTAGTTCACTACAGATCCAGGGGTATACTGATGCCGACTTCTAGTTAGATCCAGAAGATAGAAAGTCTACATCTGGTTATATCTTCATGATAGGATCGTGTGTTATTTGCTGGAAAAGTAGCAAACAGGGGTCCACAACGGATTCTACAACCGAAGCTGAATACATTATCATAAGTGAGGTTGCTTAATGAATGAAGGTGTTCATTCTAGAATTTGGAATTCAGCACATCACCTATTCCACTATTGTTTGACAACACAAGATCTACGGGAGATTGATTTTAAAAGGTAGCATCAACGGAGAATGTGGTAGATCCATTGAATAAGCCACTGACACAGAAAATGTTTGAGAAATATGTGGAAAGTCTGAGACTCTGGGTTGTACTTGATTGGACCTAAGTGCAAGTGGGAGCTGCTAGATAGTGTATGCCCTTAGCTCCAATCAGAATGATGTACATTATGACATTTAATGTAAATGAATAAAGTACATATTTGATTCATGTTATTATGGTGTTTTTCAGTGTAATACCCTTAAACTAGACACATATGAGTCTTGTGTTAGTTTAGAATCTTAACAGCCATTGGATAGATCTGGGGAGATTTATCCTGCCAACACTGACATTGATGTGTTGCCATGTTGGTTGGGGTGGTTTGTCTCAGCTGCCAGGGTGAGACCTGAGGTACATGCAGTGTGGGTTTTCTTGAAACCTTGAACTGGACCAAAATTCTAGTATTGTCCTGGACATTGGAGATAGATGGGCAAAACTGGAATGTTACACCTGACCCCAAGACTCGATTATGATACTACACTAGGTGTCGGATTGGACTGTCTTTGATATGCCAATCAGTGAGATCCTTAGAGGGGGTCAAAACCTAGGTATGTTGGAACAGTCCGAGAATTCATCTGAGTGGGTGATCAGAGTGATAGGATCAGCCTCTTTGTTGAACAAAGTGAATGATCGGGGATGCACTCTCTCTAATGGAAACCAAAACTACCAGCAGTCGATTTCAACCGTTGAAATTTGTTTTGCAAAATATATTTATATAGAGATATACAAATATATATTATGGTTTCAAAATATTTGTAAAAGGTTTTAATTCCCAGGATCCATATGAGTAGAGAGTGCAGCACTGTACCTTGCAGCCGAGGGAGAGGTCATCTCTTGTCGAGCAGTGTTTGATCATTATGGGCTGAGAGGTTAAGTGTAAGACCATTGAGGGTAATACCTGTTGGGCTAATCTTGCATCTGCCCACAGTCCTTATGTTTTTATAAAGTGGCTTGGCCCAAGGACCATTTAGTGTAAATGTTGGGCCCATTAAGAGCCCATGGAGATGGACTCAGGGGTTCACTATCTCTTATAGTGAGCTCGGCCAGACTTTTTAATAGACGCTGGGCTGAACCCATGTGGCTGATGTGTAGATCAATATTTGGGTCCCATGCCATACAAGGATATCCAACTGGGCAATAGTTTGGAGGGGTAAGTGAGCAGATGGACTTAATGGGCCTAAAGCCCAGTTCGAACTGGCTTAATGAGATTAATTAAAAGGGGGCGGTTCATGGATTTAGATCTACAGATAGGATAAGGGATTGCCCCTATCCACTTAGAGAGTCTAGATCTAAATAAATATTTGGATCAAGAAACTCCTAATTAGATTTGGAGGGTTGATCTTTATCTGTAGATAAGATAAGTGATTATCCTTATCTCTTAAAGAGAGTCCAGATCCAAATACAAGATTTGGATTAGGAAACTCCTAATGGAATTAGGAGATGCTCTCTTTAAAGGCTATAAATAGAGGAGCAGAGAGAACTTCCAACATACAATTCTCAATTCAGAGATTACAAAGAGAGAAGAACCTGTAGTTCAATTACTCCTGTCTTCTGCTCTTTCCAGCTCTTGCCGGCATACCAGTTAGATCTCCACTTGAGGGAGCGATTAAGAAGTATTCTTGATATATCTTTTGGAAGAAAAGGTAACCAGAAGTTGTGCTCACTAGCCCTCCATCAAATTCTTGCTGAAGAATCAGGTTCTTGCTGAAGAGCCATCCTTCTGATTCTGCTTCATCCTACACCGTGTCTTATTCGATGGAAGCAGTCTTTGGATCTTTCCTTGGGCATGAACACCTTCATTGGAGGTTATTATTACTTCGTATCAGGTATAGCCCTCTACTCCCTTTTTGTTTCAGATCTAGTCTGGTTTAGGTTCAAGATTGATCCTTGAAAATGCAGATTTCTATAATAGGGAATGTGATTCCCACGTGGGAGAGAGAGAAATTTTTGAAATTTTGCCCAACCTTCCTATAGGGTTCGGCCATCCATATGATGGATCTCTCATCCCTTCATTATAGGTTTCTAGTTTAAGGGTATTACACAAAAACATACCCAAACACATGAATCAATTATGTTCTTTTATTCATTTACAATAAATTTCATCTAGTACACAAATGTGATTGGAGCTAAGGGCATACACTCTCTAACACGCCCAACCATCTAGAGGACCATCCTTCACCAACGTTGGAATATGTGGTACCATCGTTCATAAATCTAACAAATTTGATTTCAGTTTTGATCACATTTGTTTCTAAAGAAGGGTGGAAAACATAAAGACCATTCTCAAGTTCTCCATGTAAAAAGAATTTGTTACTCAATTTAATTATAATCTTATTACTAAATAAAATAGAATAACCATCTTTACAAAGCTTAGAAACTAGAATCAAATTTCTTTTAAGTAATGGAACACAAAAAGAATCTTTTAATGTTATAGTCCCTTCTCTAAAAACTAAATCTATTATTCCCATAGCAGCAGCTACAATAGTTGCAAATGTCCTCAAGTAGAGCATGACCTCATCATCATTCAACCTTACTTTCCTTGAACCCCTGCAATGTGTTGCATGCATGAGTTGAAGCCTTATAGTCAATACACTAGAAGGCAGAAGTGACCAATATATTGGTCTCTATCATCTGATTTTCAAAAATACCTTCTTTATTCTTCTTAAGGGATTCCAGATATTAAGGACAATTCCTCTTCTAATGCTTGGTCTCCTTGTAGAAGTGACATTCGTCTGATGACTTGTCTTTCTTCTACTTTTTTTGCTTACCTCCCTTCCTTTGAGGCCTCTTCTTTCCCTTACATTTCTTCCTACCAGATTTGCCTCCTTCAACAAGCATGGTTATTGGCTTGTCCCTTTTAATCTGTTCCTCAACTCTTTGCAATATATTATCGAACTCTTGCATGCTAGTTGTTAGCTTGTTTGTTGTAGTTCATGACAACTAATTAAAGGATGTGGGAAGAGAGTTTAAGATGCAATATGTCTTGGTGTCATCATCTAGTTGGGAACCCAGAGCCTCCAGTTAATTGATAAAACATATCCCAAATTTGAGGACCTTTTGCCATGCAAAATGATTCTGCTCCTCATACATGGTCTATAAACTATCCAAAATGTCTTTGTAGTTTTCTACTTTATCAAATTGTCTCTAGAAAGAGTTGACCAGTAAAGCAATGATGTAACACCGGCAAGAAAAATTTTCTCTTTCAATTCTTGATATTCCCTTCTTCTTGCCTCAAAGGCTCTATCAGGGGGCATTCTGGTACCGAGTTGGTAGCAATTTTCTTCAATTTTTTGTATGTGATTACCAAGTTAAGGTTGCGAAACTAGTCTACATAGTTTGGTCCCTTGAGTTTGTTGTCGTCTAACAATTTAGTGAATTGTTCATGTGCCACTTTTGACAAATTGCAAGAGTAAATTAGTTGGCGACCTTGTTATTGTTTCATGTTATGTACCTTAGAAAGGCTTTTTATGTATGTTCATTTTTCATTTGTTCATCTCTAAGATTTCCCTCTATCTTAGGGATAGAGACATTATTCATGCCTCTGAAAATGTGGAAAATCACATAGGTGAATAGGTCCAACTGTTTTAGCTGCATAACCTCATCACTTTCTTTGAAGGACCACGGATCCACCCATCTCATGAACTTCTCCTTTGGCCTCCATTAGACAAGTTCATTGCCATTTTAGGTTAAACCTTTCAAAATGGTAGGTGTTGTCCCATCATATCAGGAGCTCCAACATACTATGAGAGATTCTTCCATTTTACTATCATCCAATGAAACAATCCCACTAACAGTTTTAGTGAAATGGATAACCCAATTTTATGGTGTTGCCCACCAATTCAACCCATTTTCATTGTAATGACAAAAATCCTTTAGAGATATCATCTCATGATATTCCCTATCTCATACCACTTATATTATTCATGAGAGAACAAATATATCAGTCCCTAGGTCAGCTTTAGGTCTTGCCATAATGGCTCCCACTGACATTCATAAAGTCAGATTCGAATGGGTCCCAAATGGGCTCGTGTTCATGCGGGGAGAGCCTATTAATTGTGAAGGGATGAGAGATCCATCATATGGATGGCCGAACCCTGCAGGAAGGTTGGGTGAAATTTCAAAAATTTCTCTCTCTCCCATTTAGGAATCGTATTCACTATTTTAGAAACTGCATTTTCAAGGATCAATCTTGAATCAATTTGGACTAGATCTGAAACCAAAATGGAGGAAAGGAATATACCTGATACAGAGTAACAATAACTCCCAATGAAGGTTTTTACGCCCAAGGAGAAAACCAGAAACTGCTCCCACTGAAGATGATACAGTGTGAGGTGAAGCAGAATCAATAGGATGGCTCTTCAACAAGAATGTAGTGGAGGGCTGGTGAGCATAACGTCAGATTGCCTCTTCTATCAAGAAGCAATATCAAGAACAGTTCTTGATCATTCCCACAGGTGGAGATCGAACCGGGTAGGGGCGGCAAGAGTAGGGGAGAAAAGAGCAGAAGACGAAAGCGGTCAAACTGTGTAGTCTTCTCTCTGTATTCAGCGAACTGTGTGATTGGAGGTCCTCCTTGCACTCCTATTTATAGCCTTAAAGAGAGAATCTCCTAATCCCATTATGAGTTTCCTAATCCAAATCTTTTATTTAGATCTGGACTCTCTTTAACAGATAGGGATAATCCCTTGTCATATCTATAGATAAAGATCAACCTTCCTAATCAAATTAGGAGTTCCTTTGATCCAAATATTTATTTGGATCTGGACTCTTTAAGTGGATAAGGATAATCCCTTATCTTATCTGCTGATCCAAATCCCAGATCCGCCCCTATTTAATTAATCTTATTAACCCAGTTCAAATTGGGCTTTAGGCCCATTAAGTTTATGTGCTCATTTAACCTCTTAACCTGCTACCCAGTTGGCTCTCCTTGTATGGTATGGGACCCAAACATTGATCTACACATAAGCCACATGGGTTCAGCCCAGCCTTTTTTACAAGGCCTGGCCGAATTTACTGTAGGAGACAGTGAACCCCTGAGTCCATAACCATAGGCTCTTAATGGGCCCAACATTTACAGTAAATGGTCCTTGGGTCCAGCCAAATTATGAAAACCCAAGGACTGTGGGCAGATGCAAAATTAGCCCATCAGGTATTACCCTCAATGGTCTTACACTTAACCTCTCAGCCCTTAATGATCAAGCACTGCCCGACAAGAGAGGACCTCTCCCTCGGCTGCAAGGTTTAGTGTTGCACTCTCTACTCACATCGATCCTAGGAATTAAAATAATTTGCAAACATTTCGAAACCATTATATATATATGGTATAGGCTGAAATCAACTGGCTGCAGTTTAGGTTTCCATCATAGAGAGTATGATCACCCAATCAGATGAATTCTCGAACTGTCCCAACATACCCAGGTTTTGACCCCTTCTAAGGATCTCACTGATTGGCATATCAAAGACAGCACGATCCAACACCTAGTGTAGTACCATAATCAAGTGTAGCGGTCAGGTGTAATACTCTAGTTTTGCCCACCAATCTCCAAGGTCCAGGCAATACTGGAATTTTGGTCCGATTCAGGGTTTTAAGAAAACCCACACTGCATGTGCCTCAGGTCTCACCCTGGCAGCTAAGACTAGCCACCCCAATCAACTTGGCCATACATCAGTGTCAACCTTGGTAGGATAAATCTCCCTAGATCTATCCAATGACTATGAAAATTCTAAACTAACACGAGTCTCATAAGTGTCCAGTTTAAGGTTATTACATAGAAACATAACACAATGACATGAATTAATTATGTACTTTATTCATTTACAATAAATGTCAAAAGGTACATCAATCTGATAGGAGCTAAGGGCATAACTGTCTAACAGCTCCCACTTTCACTTAGGTCCAATCGGGTACAAGCCGGAGTCCCAAACTTTCCATGTGTTTCTCAAATACTTTCAGTGTTAGTGGCTTAGTTAATGGGTCTGCTACATTTTCTGCTGATGCTACCTTTTAACATCAATCTTTCGTAGATTCAGTGTTGTCATACAACAGTGGAATGGGTGATGTGCTGAATTCTAAATTCTAGAATGAATACTTCATTCATTAGGCAGCCTCACTTACGGCAATGTGTTCGGCTTGGGTTGTGGACTGTTATTCTGATTACTCAGGACCCCATCGTGAAGATGTAACTAGATGTAGACATTCTACCATCGGGATCTGACTGGCAATCGGTATCTGTATACCTGACGATCTGTAGTGAAGTACCATCAAATACCAGACAAAACTATTTTGTCCTTCGAAGGTATTTTAGTACGTTTTTCACAGCGGTCCAATGCTCCTGCCCTGAATTAGATTGGTATCTTCTTATCACACTCACTTCCCGAGAATTGTCAAGACGAGTGCACATGGCATACATGATGCTCCCTATGGCTGAGGCATAGGGAACCTCTTTCATGCCCTCAATCTCTTCGGGAGTCTTGGAAGACATACCCTTGGAGAGAGTGACTCCATGCCTGAAAGGAACATTTCCTTTCTAGGAGTTCTCCATGATGTATCTATTGACTATTTTGTCAATGTAAGCAGACTAGGATAATACTACTATCTTCTTCGATCTATCTCTATAGAGTCGAAGTCCCAGTATGTAGGAGGCTTCTCCAAGATCTTGTTGGACAGTTTTGTATGCCCTTTGCTTCAATCAGAATGATGTACATTATGAGTTTATTGTAAATGAATAAAAGTACATATTTGGTTCATGTTCCCTTGGAATGTTTCTATGTAATACCCTTATACTGGACACTTAATGAGACATGTGTTAGTTTAGAATGTTCACAGCCAGTGGGTCGGTCTGGGGAGACCTATCTTGATAAGACTGACACTGTTGTGCCACCAAGTCGGTTGGGGTGGCTTGTCTCAGCTGCCAGGGTGAGACCCTAGGCACATACAGTGTAGGATTAATTGAATCTTTGAA
>NW_010729470.1:35854-72890 GCF_000365185.1 Nelumbo nucifera | reverse complement strand
TGTGTCTACAGGAAGTACAGTGGAGATAAGGTTACTTTCTTGGTTCTGTATGTAGATGACATTCTACTCATTGGGAATGATGTAGGAATGTTAACTACGGTGAAAGTATGGCTTTCACAGCAATTCTCCATGAAAGATCTTGGAGAAGCCTCCTATATACTAGGTCTTCGACTCTATAGAGATAGATCGAAGCGGATAATAGGATTATCCCAATCTGCTTACAATGACAAAATATTCAAAAGGTACAGCATGGAGAACTCCAAGAAAGGAAATGTTCCTTTCAGGCACGGAGTCACTCTCTCTAAGAAGATATCTCCTAAGACCTCAGAGGAGATTGAGGGCATGAAAGACGTTCCCTATGCCTTAGCCATAGAGAGCATCATGTATGCCATGCTGTGCACTCGTCCTGACATTGCTTAGGTAGTGAGTGTGGTTAGCAGATTCCACATTGGACAGCTGTGAAAAATATACTTAAGTACCTTCGAAGGACAAAAGAGTTTTGTCTAGTATTCAACGGTAGCTCACTACAGATCCAAGGGTATACAGATGCTGATTTTCAGTTGGATTCAGATGATAGAAAGTCTACATTTGGATATGTTTTCACAATAGGATTGTGTGCTGTTTGCTGGAAAAGCAGCAAACAGGGGTCCACTACAGAAGCCGTGTGGATGAAGAAGTTCGTTCACGAGTTGGGAGTAGTTCTGTCCAGCACATCACCCATCCTGTTGTTGTGTGACACAATAGAGCCAATGCTCAGGCTAAGGAGCCACGAGCCCACTCGAAGTCGAAGCACATCGAGAGGAAGTATCACATACTGTGGGAGATTATTAGTAGAGGGGATGTCCTGATTCAGAAGGTAGCGTCTGCGGAAAATGTAGTAGTCCCATTGACGAAGCCACTATCACAGAAAGTGTTTGAGAAGCATGTGGAAAGCATGGGACTCCAGCTTGTACCTGATTGAACCTAAGTGCAAGTGGCTATTGGACACTTAATGAGACTCGTGTAAGTTTAGAATGTTCGCAGCCAATGGGTCGGTCTGGGGAGACCTATCCTGATAAGGCTGACACTATTGTGCCACCAAGTCGGTTGGGGTGGCCTGTTTCAATTGCCAGGTTGAGACCCTAGGCACATATAGTGTAGGATTAATTGAATCTTTGAACTGGACCAGATTTCTAGTATTGCCCTAGACCTTGGAGATTAATAGGCAAAACTGGAAAGTTACACCCGACCCCGAGACTCGATTATGATACTGCACTAGGTGTTGGATTGGGCTGTCTTTGATGTACCAATCAGTGAGATCCTTAGCGGGAGTCAAAACCTGGGTATGTTGGGACAGTCTGAGAATTCATCTGAGTGGGTGATCATAGTGACAGGATCAGCCCCTTTGTCGGACAAAGGTAATGATCGGGGATGCACTCTCACTGATGGAAACCAAGACTGCCGGCAGCCRATTTCAATCGTTGAGATTTGTTTTGCAAAGTATTTTTTATATGAGATATAAAAGTATATATATTATGGTTTCTAAAATGTTTGCAAAAGGTTTTAATTCCTAGGATCCATATAAGCAGAGAGTGCAACACTATTCCTTGCAGCCGAGGGAGAGGTCCTCTCTGGTCGGGCAGTGTTTGATCATTATGGGTTGAGTGGTTGAGTGTAAGACCATTGAGGGCAATACCTGATGGGCTAATCTTGCATCTGCCCACTGTCCCTTGGTGTTACAAGGTGGCTTGGCCCAGGGACCACTTAGGGTAAGTGTTGGGCCCATAGAGCCCACTTGATGGGTTTCAGGGGGTGCACTGTCCGTAGCAGTGTATTCGGTCATGCCTTGTAACAAAAGGCTGGGCTGAACCCATATGGCTGATGTGTAGATCAATGTTTGGATCCCATGCCATACAAGGATGCCCAACGGGGCAGTAGTTTAGAAGGCTAAGTGAGCACACAACCTTAATGGGCCTAAAGCCCATTTCGAAGTAGGCTGATTTGATTAGTTTAAATGAGGGGCGGATTTGGGATTAAATCAGTTGGTAGGATTGGACCTTGACCCTATCCACTTAGAGAGTTCAAGATCTAAAAGTGATTTTGATCTAGGAGCCTCCTAATAGGATTAGGAGAGGGGTGATCTAATCTACAGATAAGATAAGGGTTCTTCCTTATCACTTAAAGGGACTTTTAATCCGAATATGATTTGGATCAGCAACTCCTAATGGGATTAGGAGCGGATCCCTTTAAGCCTGTAAAAGGAGGAGGGGGTGGCAGCCTTTAGACACAACGGACAACCCAAGAGAGAAAATGGTCTCTAGTATTCAGATCTGAAATCACAGAAGAATGATTTCTGCAACTTTGTGGGAGAGATCAAGATTCGATCTCCAACATTGTGGGAGAGATAAAGATTCGATCTTGATATCAACCCTTTGTGAAAGGACTGATTGGAAGCAGTGCTCACGTGCCATCTAGCTACTCTTACAAAGGATCAGGTTCTTGGAGAACGCTGTTGGTTCTGCTCCATCCTRCACTGCGCCATCTTCAGTGGGAGAAGTCTTTGGATCCTTCCTTGGAAGTGAGCACCTCCATTGAGAGATAATATTTCTCTGTATCAGGTATACCTCTCTCCTACTTCTTTTGGTTCAGATCTAGTTCAGTTCATGGTTCAAGATTGGTCCTTGAAATATGATTTTCTAAATAGGGAATGCAATTCCCAGTTGAAGGGAGAGAAAAATTTTTGAAATTCGCCCCCTTCATTCCACAAAATTTGGTCGTGCATATGATGGATCTCTCATCCCTTTAGATCTTTCATGGAGAATTGCTATGAAAGCCACACTTTTCACTGTAGTTAACATTCCTACATCATTCCCAATGAGTAGAATGTCAACTACATACAGAACCAAGAATGTAACATTATCCCTACTGGTCTTCCTGTAAACACTGGGCTCATCCGGATTTTGCTCAAAGTCAAACTATTTGACGATAGAGTCAAACCAGATGTTCCAACTCCTATAAGCTTGCTTAAGTCCATATATGGATCGGTTGAGTTTACATACCATGTGTTCTTAACCTGCAGCTATGAAAGCTTGCGGTTGCTGCATATAGATATGTTCAGTAAGATCTCCATTTAGGAATGCAGTTTTGACTTCCATTGGACAAATCTCGTAGTCACGGTAAGCTGCTACAACTAGTAAGATCCTAATGGATTTAAGCATGTCCACAGGCGAAAAGGTTTCCTCATAATTGATTTCCTCTTTCTGAGTGTACCCTTTCACCACAAGACGAGACTTGTAGGTCTCAACTTTACCATCGGGGCCCTTCTTCCTCTTATAGATCCATTTGCAACCAATTTTCTTTACCCCAGGGGGTAGATCTACTAGAGTCCAAACTCCATTGGTCTCCATTGAGTCCATCTCATTTCTCATGGCATTTACCCACTTCAAGGAATCTATGTCCAATATAGATTCCGTATAAGTCACGGGATCCTCCTCACTGGTCGTGGCTTTCATCTTTCTTGGTCATAGCCGAAACGAACAAGAGGCCTGGAAACCCGGGTAGATCTCCTAGGTTGGTTATTTTCTGGAGCTGGTGGAACATCACCCACTACCCCTGGGCTCTCTACATCAAGAACAACTTCTTGATGATGATTATCCAGGATGTAATCTTCTTCTAAGAAGTGGGGTAGAATAAGTAACCCACAGAGCCTTTGGGGTGGTCTATAAATAGGCAACAACTGGTCTTAGATTCCAATTTGTTAGCACTCGTTCTTTTAACATGTGTTGGACAACCCCAAATCCTCAAGTGTCTCACACTTGGTTTCTTAGCAGTCCAAAGCTCATAGGGACTCTTCGGAATGGATTTGGTTAAAACCCGGTTCAATACGTATATCGTACTTTTTAATGCATAACCCCCAAAAGGATGTAGGTAGCTCCGAGTGTACGAGAAGTAATCGAACCATATCCAATAAAGTCCGAGTCCTACTTTCTGACACATCGTTTAATTGTGGTGTAGCAGGAGAAGCTAGTTGTGGTACTATCCCGTTATCCTTTAAGTAGTCCCTGAATTCGTTAGAGTGATACTCACCGCCTCGATTTGATCAAAGGGTCTTAATTTCTCTCCCTAACTATTTCTCGACTTCTTGTCTAAATTCTTTGAACTTTTCAAAAGATTCAAACTTATGTCTCATTAGGTACACATAACCATACTGTAAGTAATCATCCGTAAATGTTATGAAACAAACATGCTGGTTATGTGTCCTAACATTCAGGGGACCACATACATCAGTATGTATAAGGTCAAGTGTGCCTGTAGATCTTTCAAGCTTACCAGTAAATGGCTGTTTTGTCATCTTACCCTGAAGGCAAGGTTCACAGGTTGGAAGATTTTCTACAGTTAGAAAATCCAAAGGACCATCCTTTACCACCCTTGTGATACGATCTACATTAATGTGGCCAAGTCGGTAATGCCAGAGGCACGTGGGATTAATTGTATCCCGAGTCCTCTTCTTGGGAATTATTTCCGACATAGTTTCGGTAAGGTTTGTTTCTAGAGAATGATGGAGAACATAGAGATCGTTCTCAAGTTCTCCATATGCGAGGAATTTGTTGTTCCATTTAATAGTAATCACATTACTGAATTGGATAAAATAACCATCCACGGACAATTTTGAGATAGAAATCAAATTTCTTCTTAAATTGAGTACAAAAAGTCAATTTTTAAGTACAATAGTTCATTCTCTGAAAAATAATTCTGCAGTTCCTATGGTTGTAGCTGCATTTGTTGCAGAAGTCCCCAAGTATAGCGTCACTTCTCCGTCACTCAGTCTTCTGCGTATCTTGAACCCCTGCAGTGAGTTATACGCATGAGTTGAAGCCCCAGAGTTAATACACCAGGAAGCAAAAGTGACCAACAAATTGGTCTCTATGAAAAATGATTCAAAATTACCTTTCTTCTTAGTCTCTAGAAATTGTGGATAGTTCCTCTTCCAGTGGTCGGTCTGCTTGTGGAAGTGACAGGCATCCGATGCCTTATTCTTCTTCTCCTTTCTAGCTTTGCTACTTTTCTTCCGAGCCTTCCTTTTAACCTTCCACTTTCTCTTGCCTGATTTGCCACCTTCAACAAGCATGGCTATTGGCTTATCATTCTTAATCAGTTCTTCAGCCCTCTACAACATATTGTTGAGTTCCTGAAGGCTAACGTTTAGCTTATTCATGTTATAGTTCATGATGAACTGATTGAAAGAGGGTGGCAAGGAATTGAGGACACCATCAATTTTGGTGTCGTGGTCTAGCCCTAACCCGAGAGCCTCTAGTTCATTGATATAACCCATCATCTTTAGACAATGGTCATGAACTTGTTGGTTCTTAGTCATTTGTTCGGTCATAAATAATTTTAAGACCTTTTGTCGAGTAGAACGGTTCTGCTTTTCATACATAGTCTTTAGACTATCCAATATATCCTTGGACACTTCGATCTTATTGAATTTCCTTTGTATCGGTTTATCTAAAGAGGCTATAATATAACACCGGGCAAGAGAGTTTTTCTCTTCCCATTCTTGATACTCACTTCATCGGGCCTCAGAAGCCCTATCACCTGGATGATTTAGAGCACGGTTCTTAGCAATTTTGTCCAATTTCTCAGACATTATGACCAGCATAAGGTTTAAGAACCAATCAGCATAATTAGGGCCCTTGAGTTTGTTGTCATCCAACAGTTTGGTGAAGTTTCTGTTTGCCATTTTTGGTAAAGGTGAGGTAGATTTGTAAGTCCACAACCTAATTGATTCATGTCATCACATAGATATGGCTTTTAATCAATGTTTCATTTCCATTTTGGGCATCTCTGTGATTTCCTCCATTCTCAATGATGGAGACAGTTGTGTCTCTGGAAATGTTGGAAATCACAATAGGTGCATGGATCCAACTATTTTAGCTGCATAACCCCACCACATTCTATGAAGGATCTCATCCACTCATCTTATGAGCTTTCCCTTTGGCCATTGTCAAACAAGGTTGATAGCCATTTTAGGTTAAACCTTTCTATCTAGTAAGTGCTCACCCATCATGTTCGTGAACACCAAGGTACCGTGAGAGAGTCTTCCATTTTA
Organism: Nelumbo nucifera; assembly: GCF_000365185.1. The sequence continues at coordinate 66,802 of NW_010729470.1, read as the reverse complement.
GGAAAGGCCCCTCCCACATCAGTTTATGACGCTCCTATCATCTCATGAAGCAATCCAGCCAACTGCATTAGCAGATGGATAGCCTAATTTTATGGTGCATCCCCACTCACCAATATAGTCAACCTTCATACTATTCATGGAAGGCCTTTAGAGAATTCATCATAAGAATCTCTCTATCACATGCACTTATATTTTCAAGAGGGAACGAATAATTACGCCCTAGTTTAATTTAGGTCAAATCAAAGTGGCTCCCACTGGCTTTCATAAAGCCAGATTTAGATGGGCCATTAATGGCTAGGGTTCCGCATGATTGCTCTTGGGGAGGAAGTTGGTATGGGGCCCACCATGCTGGGAGATCATCTAATGATCTTAAGGACACCATGGCAATGATGTGAATTCAGCCATGGTGTGCATAAGAGCCACTATTGAATCAGCATGGACCAAGTACTTATGGCCTATGAACGTAGCACATTACACATCCATACATCACATGCATGAAATCCATAATTGATCCAATGAATTAAATAATTGTAAAACCCATATGTAAAGCCCATTTAAAGCCGTTAACATTATCAAATAATATTATCTAGGTATATGGGCTGAACTGCAAAGAGTAGTTCGGCCTATATAGCATTTATGCTAAATTGGGCTAATGCAGTTTTAACAGATTAAAACTGGGTCTTACAGATGTGGGCCGAATTGCATCTTGCAATTATTCATCAACTCCTCGACCCATAAAGGAAATTTTAGGGCTGAGAACAGCCCCCCTCGAACCATATATTCAGTCCAACCAGTTTGGACAAATCTGGTTCGAGTGGGTCTAGGGTTTGATGTTTAATTCAAGATTCAATTCGAGAAGATGATCTGAAATTAAACAACTGGTACAAGACAATCATGAATCAGTAGGAGGGTTGTTCGTAAGACTGCTACCTTGCAAAACAAAGATTAGATCGCAGTATGAAGTTTCCAAAACTGCAAATCGTAGATGGCTGATCCCAAATCTGTGAAAATCTCTCCTCTACGATTTCTGCCTCATCTTCAAATGAAATAAAATAGAAAACCTATTTTCTATTAATATTACATCAGATTTAAATTCCTATACATTCCGTCTAAAAATAAAAATAATTAATTACATACCAAGAATGAATAGAATAGCAGGTTTGCAGATTTCTTGCGCCATTAAAGAATTCGATCTCCACCACACGAACAACCCAAAAACCAAGAAAAATATATAGAACAGTTCTAAATATTAATGAGATTAATAAAGATTTAATTTCAGATCAATCACCCATAACTGGGAACCAATTTCCCAGAAAATGTTAGCTGCGCAAATCGGGTAGAACGCCTTCTGCCCATTTGCGCAGATCCAAATCTGGTTTAATTCGGTTCAAGATTTGAACCTGGCTTTGATACCACTGAAGGGATGAGAGATCCATCATATGGATGACCGAACCCTGCAAGAAGGTTGGGTGAAATTTCAAAAATTTCTCTCTCTCCCATCTAGGAATCGCATTCCCTATTTTTGAAAACTGCATTTTCAAGGATCAATCTTGAATAAAACCAGACCAGATCTGAAACCAAAAGGGTGGAAAGGGATATACCTGATATGGAGTAACAGTAACTCCCAATGAAGGTGTTCACGCCCAAGGAGAAAACAAAGAACTGCTCCCATTGAAGATGATACAGTGTGAGGTGAAGCAGAATCAGCATGATGGCTCTTCAGCAAGAATGTAGTGGAGGGCTGATGAGCACAACTTCAGATTGCCTCTTCTAGCATGAAGCAATATCAAGAGCGGTTCTTGATCATTCCCACAAGTGGAGATCGAACCGGGTAGGGGCAGCAAGAGCATGGGAGAAAAGAGCAAAAGATGAAAGCATTCAAAGTGTGTAGTCTTCTCTCTATATTCAGTGAACTGTGTGTTTGGAGGTCCTCCCTGCTCTCCTATTTATAGCCTTAAAGATAGAATCTCCTAATCCAAATCATTTATTTGGATCTGGACTCTCTTTAACAGATATAGATAATCCCTTGTCTTATCTACAAATAAAGATCAACCTTCCTAGTCAAATTATGAGTTCCTTTGAACCAAATCTTTATTTGGATCTAGACTCTTTAAGTGGATAAGGATAATCCCTTATGTTATCTACTGATCCAAATCCCAGATCCGCCCCTATTTAATTAATCTTATCAACCCAGTTCGAATTGGGATTTAGGTCCATTAAGTTTATGTGCTCATTTAACCTCTTAACCTACTGCCCAGTTGACTCTCCTTGTATGGTGTGGGACCCAAATATTGATCTACACATCAGCCACATGGGTGAAGCCTAGCCTTTGTTATAAGCCCTAGTTGAATTCACTGTAGGAGACAATGAACCCCTGAGTCCATCACCATGGGCTCATAATGGGACCAACATTTACACTAAATGGTCATTGGGTCCAGCCACCTTATGAAAACCCAAGGACTGTGGGCAGATGCAAGATTAGTCCATTAGGTATTACCCTCAGTGGTCTTACACTTAACCTCTCAACCCATAATTATCAAACACTGTCCGACAAAAGAGGACCTCTCCCTCGGCTGCAAGGTACAGTGCTGCACTCTCTATTCACATGGATCCCGGGAATTAAAACCATTTGCAAATATTTTGAAACCATAATATATATATATGCATATCTTTATATAAATATATTTGGCAAAAACAAATTTCAACGGTCGAAATCAACTATTGGCAGTTTAGGTTTCCATCAGAGAGAGTGCACCCCCGATCATTCACTTTGTCCGACAAAGGGGCTGATCTCGTTACTATGATCACCCACTTAGATGAATTCTCAGACTGTCCCAACATACCCAGGTTTTGACCCCTTCTAAGGATCTCACTGATTGGCATATCAAAGACAGCCCGATCCGACACATAGTGCATTACCATAATCGAGTCTAGGGGTCAGGTGTAACATTCTAGTTTTTTCCCATCTGTCTCCAAGGTCCAGGGCAATACTGGAATTTTGGTCCTGTTCAAGGTGTCAAGAAAACCCACACTACATGTGCCTCAGGTCTCACCCTGGCAGATGAGACAAACCACCCCAACTAACTTGGCAGTACATCAGTGTCATGCTTGGCAGGATAAATCTCCCAAATTCTATCCAATGGCTGTGAAGATTCTAAGCTAACTCGAGTCTCATAAGTGACTAGTTTAAGGGTATTACACAGAAACATACCACAATGACATGAATCAATTATGTACTTTTTTCATTTACAAAAAATGTCAAAAGGTACATCAATCTGATTGGAGCTAAGGGCATAACTATCTAACAAATGGACCATTAAATAGAGATCATTCAATGATCCATGGAAATCATGGCAATGATGTGCATTCAGCCATGATGGGCGTGGAGAGCCACGTAAGTCTTTCATGGGTCATGCGCTTATAACCCATGTATGAATCACATTCACATAGTGTATACATAATTGATAAAAATCAAATTAAGTCATGTAAAACTTAAATCCATTTAGATTAACAAATGATCAGCCTATTAATGGACCCAAATATCTAATAATATTTATCTTGGTATATGACCCCAACTACAAAAGGCAGTTCAGCCCATATAGTTGTCTATACTTAAATGGGTTTATCTTGCTTTAATCAAATTCTAATTAGGTTTCACAAGTATAGGCGAAATTGGTCCATTCAATGGCCAATCAAACCACTAGCCTAGATCCAAATTTGATAACTTAATTAGTGATCCAAGGGGTTGTTATTAGTCCCCAACCAACCATAGTTCGATCTATATAAATTGGAACAAAACAAGTTCAAATTGGCCTAGGGTTTTGTGCCCAAAACATGCACCAATCCACATAAATTATGATATTAAAATTCTTAGTTATGATTCACAGTCATATCAGAAATAGCAATTAATCAAATTAAATAACTAGGTCTGATAGTGTGATGGTTTGAATTTAATGCAGACAAATGCAAGAAGCCATCAAACTACTATCTCCATATCAATCTCCGCCTCCATCTTTCTCTACGATCTCTAGTGAGTTCTCCAATGTATATAAATTATAAAAAGCTTAATTTCTAATGCTTACATTAGAAAAAGTCTAATACATTTTTTCTAGAAAATAAAAAAAAGAATTATTTACAGACCAAATAATCAATCAATCGCATGGTGCACATAAATCTTGCCACCAAAAAAGAATTTGATTTCCATCACACTTTCAGCCCAAGAATTCAAGAATTCAGAATAGAACAATTCTAAATATTATCAGCTAAATTAAAAATTGATTTTCAGGTCATTGGGCCGATTTAAGAACCGAATTCTCAAAGATTTTCTTGACTAGGTCAAATCAGCTAGACTAGTTCTTGCTGATTTGATCTTTCTTTCAAATCTGATTTGGTTTAGTTCAAGAACTGAACCTAAAGCTCAGATACCTATGATGGAAAGATTTTGAATCGATCATATGAATGGCCAAACCATTCTAGATGGCTGGTCGAAATTCCAAAATTTTTTTTAACCCTTTCAAAAACCGATTTCTCAGTGAATTTGAAAACTGTATTTTCCATATTGATCTTGCACTGAACAAGACCATATTTGAAACCAATTTGACAAGAGATTATATCTAATACAGAGACCACAAATCACAGCTCCCAAGACGGAAGTTCATGCCCAATATCAGTACCAAACTCGTCCTCCAAATGAAAATGGCACAGTGTATAGGAGAAACAGATTTAACAACTCTGATTTAACAAATCTACTATCAAAATTGCTTGGGTCAAATGGGATGTGTTAGCCTGATTTCCCAAGCATTTTCTTGCAAAATCTCAAAGGAAAAACTGATAAAAATCAGTTCTTGAAAAGCCTAGGTCATGATTAGGGTTTCATAGAAGACAAGAGAGAAGAAGAAAAAGCAAGAATGCAGAGAGTTCCAGACTGATTCACCATCTTCTTTATTTATCTCTTTATAGAGCAAGACTCCTAATAAGATTAGGAGATGATCCAAATTTGATTTGGATCAGAAACTTTCTTTTGATAAGCCTTATCTTCTTGAGACGATATGTGCTTCATACCTAGATCCAAACCACGTGACAAATTATTTAATCATATTAGTAATGGGATTTAGGCCCATTTCTCTTAAAGGTTCATGTCCCTAAGTGTTGCATGGCCACTTTGGGCCTGATATTGAATGGAATTGGACCCCACAAAGATCTCGCACAAGTCCATGAGGGTTCAGCTCCACCTTTGGAAAAGATTGGGCCGAATTCACTGCTTAGGGCAGTGAACCCCTAAGCCAATCAGCATGGGCTTAGTCTGGGCCCAACATTTACACCTAAAAGATCCTTGGATTTAGCCACCCTATAAAGACCCATAGATAATGGACTTATGAGAGATAAAACCCATAAGATAATCAGCCCTGTAATGGTCTCTTACACATATCCTCTCGGCCCATAATCATCAAAACAATGCCCGACAGGAAATGACCTCTCCCCTAGCTACAAGGTGCAGTGTTACACTCTCTTCTCGGATGGATCTTAGGATTAAAACCTTTTGCAAACCATTTTCATAAAATAATAATATAATATATAAAAATATTTTGGAAAACCAGATTTCAAACAAAGGTGAAATCCACTACTGATAGTTTATGTTTCCATCAAATAGAGTGTAAACCCTGATATTCATTTTGTTAGACAAAGGGGTCAATCCTATCACTATGACCACCCAATCAAGTAAATTCCCAAATTGGCCCAGCATGCCCAAATATTTGTCCCTTGATGGATCTTACTTGTGGCTACCCATCCCGGAGGGGTGACAGAATAGAGTATGGAGTTGGAGTTTCCACCTAAATTTTTGGAAAATGGGAATTTAAGAAAACCCAAGATTTTTCAAGAAAACATTTTGTTTTCTTGGTGATTCGTTGCCCAATGGGGATGAGATTCTTAGGGTTCAAGGGATAAGGTTTGGTGCGGGAAGATGTTAGGCACCCCACACACACCTGGTTAAACCGGCCTCTACTCTACTTCACCAATGTTCCATGGAAATTTTCATAATTTTGGGATTGAAATTTTAATTAACACACATGCGTAAAGATTATTAAATGAGGCAACCATAAAATTAAACGAGAATGAATGAAAATATAACATTATGACAAGCTAACAATTAAAATTGTAAAAAGACAAGTAATTAAATAATTGTATAGCATCTAAATGTGGTGATTGAATACTTTAAACAATTAACAAACTAATAGAAACAAACCAGAAAAACAACTAAAAGAACTAGAAAAATGATGGACTAGCTAAGTGATGGTGAGCTGAACTAGGAAAAGAATCGATCTATGCAAACTAGTGAACAAGTGACATTTTTTTTAAAAGAACTAAGTGACTGAAATGAACCACTCTATTAATTCACCGAGAACTAAAAAACATTAAAACAAAAACTGGTGTAGCTATTTATAAAAAAAAGACTAAGTTAATTGAGAATATAGGTTGGATTGGTATACCAAGTTAATACTAATGAGATACAAATGCAAAGATTAAAAAAAATAAATGCAATGGGACTAAAACCTAAATTAATAAGAAAGAAAGAGAAGCATAATGGTGGTTGTTAAATTGAATTGGGTTCTACTTGGGTGCTTGACTACATGATGCAAGACTATTACAAGGTTTCTTTTCTTTTCTTTTTTTTTAATTATGTGCAAACATCCCTATGGGATTAGCTAGGTGGTAGTGGCTCTAATGGATGGAATGATAATTAAGGAGAGAAGAAAGAAATGGTGAAGAAAAAAATAGAACTACTTGCAATGATAAAAGGAAGAGCCATGAAAGAAACTTGGAGAGCTTGAAAATAATAACGATCCACATTCCACAAGAAACTTGGAGAGCTTGAAAATAAGATTCGTCTTTGGATGGCTTGTTGGCCACTCAACCATTTAAGAAAACAAGAATAAAAAGAATTGAAAATCAAAGGCCATGTTTGGTTCACTGCTCTGGGCCTCATTCTTTTAATTCTTGCTCATTCTAAGCAATAATTGGAAAGAATGAATAACATTAGAGTGTTTGGTTACAAAATTATTGCCATGGGCCTTCTTTTTAGATTGAAAAATCAGCCCCATAATACAAAAAATGAGTAGTCTGCAGCATGAAAAATAATCATGCCCCATTTTGCTCATTTTCATTCTTTGATGAAATTTTGCCTACAAAACTATTGCCATAAATGTTTACTTTTCGAAAGAACTTTTATGAAAGCACTATTATAAAAACACATTTTACATGAAAGCACTTTTACTGAAGCACTTTCATTAAATTATTTTACTAAAGCACTTTGCCTACAAAACTATTGCCATAGATATTTACTTTTGGGAAAGCACTTTAACAAAAGTACCTTTATGAAAGCACTTTTATAAAAGTACTTTTACATGGAAGCACTTTTGCAAAAGTACTTTACTAAATCACTTTTATGAAAGTACTTTTATTAAAACACTTTTATAAAAGCATTTTTATGGAAGTACTTTTATAGAAGCACTTTCACAAAAGTACTTTTATAAAATCACTTTTGTGAAATCACTTTTACAAAAGTACTTTTATAAAAGCACTTTTTGAAAACACTTATAAAAGTACTTTTATGAAACACTTTTATGAAAGTACTTTTATAAAAGCACTATTATGGAAGTACGTTTATGAAAGCACTTTTACGAAAGTTCTTTTATAAAAGCCCTTTTACGAAATTACTTTTATAAAAGCACTTTTACGAAATTACTTTTATAAACACACTTTTATGAAAGTACTGCTATAAAGCACTTTTACAAAAGTACTTTGACAAATATAAATGTAATTTCGTAAATGGGTGAGAATGGGTCATATCCACAGAGAAGCAAGAGAAAAACCGTTACATACTTAGATCCGGGAAAGAGAATAGAATTGGGAATTGTAGAAAATAATAAAATAAATTTATTAATGCTGAAATTAAAAATTCGGGGTTACACAAGACAATAACTAAAATTCAGAAATTAACAAAGTACTGAAATTAACAAAAGAAATAAATAAAAGTAATCATAAATTCGTATATAGTGGCAGTAGCTGCAGATTGGACAGATAGCTTGTAGCAACACATCCTGACAAGAACTGGGCATCCTTCCCCTCTTCAGCCCTCGAACCCCTCAAGACACCTTAGCCTTGAACCGGATGAATTCAAATCTGCAAAATAGAGAAACAAACAGGAAGTAAATCTAAAAGAAAATGAAGAAAAGAAAAGAATGGTTGATCAGATCCAGTGGCGGTAGTTGCAGATTGGTTAAACAACTTGCAGGAACCCCTCCTAACAAGAACTGGGCATCCCCCCCTTCTACAGCCCTTGAACTCCTCAAGAAACCTTAGTCTTGTGACAAGGTGAATTGATCGACCCCTTCTATAAGGCCCCTAGGGTCCTTTTTATAGAGAAGGGTGGACAAAACTAGGAATAGAGAGAAAAAGGGGTGCGACAATTGGGTTTTAGCAAAGTTATCATCACCCTAGGGTTTCTAATGGAGGGTTAGGATGATTCTGGAGTGATCCTAGGGCTGAGAAAAAAAGAAGAGGGTAGGGCGCCCAATATTATGTAGGGTTGATATTTGGGCGCCCAAAATTGAATGGACGAGATTGAGGTGAGGCGCCTAGGGTTGAAAGGAGGAGATTAAAGGAGGTGGGTGGCACCCTAGAGTGGATGGCTGAGACAGAAGATGGAATGGAGGGCTGAGATCTAGTGGTTAGGGGCTGAATGGTGAGGATTAGCAGATAGGTGGTGCCCTAGGGTTTAAAAATTACAAAAAAGAGTGCCCAAGAATGAGTGGTGGAGATTAAAAGAAGTGGAGAGTGGAGATTAAACAACTAGGGGCGGCTAGGGTTTTCTAAGAGTGAAAAGAATGGGTTAAAATGCACCCTAGGCTTTGCTAAGGAGAAGGGAGAATGCTAACGCAGTAGAAGGGGCGAGAAACTAGGTTTACTAGGTAGGGGCGCCCTCCTGTTCTCAGTTTTTCACAAAAACATCCCCTCTCTCAACTAGACTTCACACCAGCTTCCCAAAAACTGCATTTCAGCCATGAAACCTTCCCAATTTTGCAAAGATTTTGCACAGAGACCCTCATAGGTCACAACAATGAATTTAACTGGGAAAAGGGCATACTTTGACCATTCTACGGCACCAAAATGCAAAATTATCACACCTCCTAACTTAACCATTGCTAGTCCCTTAGCAATGCAGCCTTAAAATTACACTGATCATAGAGATCCTTCCCATCTCAAGATCATCCCTAGCAGAATTAGTCAAGCACCCTGATTCTAGAATTCTCAAACTCTATATAGATCGGTATTGGGCTTAAGGGGTAAAACTGTCTTACTTTGGATATTACCGAAAGTTGGCTTAAAAATCTTATATACCCTTCCATTTGCAGATTGTTTTGATAATCTAAGATTGATTTTAAAATCAGACAAGTATTCTTCTTATCATTTTTTGACAGTGGATTTCTACCCCTGAACTTGATTTGCATACTTATTTCTATTGTTGCCTTCCACCGTTTGACAAGAATCTCGACACTTGCCTTAGGTGAAGAGACCCGGTTACCAAGTGTTAGGTGATTGTCTTTGGCATTCCCTTTCCCATTTGATGCAAATCTCGACACTTGACTTAGGTGAAGAAACCCAGTTAGTAAGTCTAGGGTGTCCATTGACCTTTTATTCTCTTTTTTTTTTTCTTTTATTGGAACACTATTCATGGTAGCCCACTTTTTCTAACAATTTGAAGAATTTTTGTCTAATTTCTCCATCATTCTCTTCTTATCTTAGTAGTGACAAACTTGGGAGTATTTTCCAATTTCTAAATGGTTTCAACAATATCAATTGAGACCAATTTTGACTTCTTTTATCAGTTTTCTCAACTTTTTCTATTTGGGAATCTCTTTTAATGGAAAAGAATTAAAACGTTTTTAGTGAAATTTTAATTCTACATATTTAATGGCTTAGCTTCTCAATTTTTTTTTATTTTTCTCTCTCTCTTTTCTCACCCCCCAACTTAAATGCCATTGTCCCCAATGGCATGACTAGCTGATGCTAAAAGGACTTGGGCCAAAGAGAACAATCAATAGGGTTTTCCTAAGGGGTTCAAGGTTTGCCACCTGGTCTCGAATCAAGAAAAGAAAAACTCTAATCCTAAAAGTAATTGAAAATTACGTTGGGTTGCCTCCCAACCAGTGCTAAGTTTAACGTATTCAGCCAAACACACTAACGCACTTTCTTCATCTAAACTTTCTGACTCACTTTCATCTTCCGACAGATAGGGTTCAGATTGAGCTAACCAAGGAGTAGGTAGGGCATCTAAAAGAATGTCCACTATATCCACCTTGCACTCATCTTCCCCTTGGGTTTGGATACTTAGAGGCACTAAAAATGTTTAACTAGACTTTCTGCTCCCCTAATGAAATGCCCATTTCGCCCGATTTACAGTTTGTATTAGCCGTTGCTAGAAATGGACATCTTAAGATTATCGGGATATGGTTCAATTCCTTGGTTGGGGTCATGTCTAGGACGATAAAATCCACTAGGAAGTGACAACCCTCTACCCTAACAATGACGTCCTCAATAACACTTCAAGGAGTTTTGACTGACCAATCAGTGAGTTGCAGAATTACCAGGGTAGCTTTTTAACTCGTCGATCCTGAACTTGTCATAAATGGATGGAAGCAGATTTATACTATCCCCAAGATCGAATAGGGCCCAATTGAAGGTGATTCCAGAGATGATACAGTTTAGGAGAGGAGCACCAGGGTCTTTCATTATTTAGGGAAGTTGGTTTAGGAGAGTTGCACTAACATCTTTCAAGAGCATCATTTTTTGTGGGGCTGATCGTGGCTCCATCATTTGAGTACGCAACTCTTTCAAGAACTTGGCATAGGTCGGGATATGTTCAATCTCATCGAGAAGAGGGAAGTTCATATGGACTTCCTGGCTCTCCTCGTTGCAAGTCTCTTTGTTCTTTTGCACCAGCCCAGCTATGAGTGCAATTGGAAAGGGAACTACAGGTTGGTTCACTATAGGCTTTCCTTCTAAATTTTCCTTTTCTTTTTCATCTCCCCACAACTTATGGTTTTCTTGCTCATTTTCTTCTTCATTAACTCTCTTTTTCTCACACGAGCCCTCTAAAATCCTCCCACTCCTTAAGGTTGTAATAGCCTTGGTATTTTCAAGCTGAGGGTTCTAAGGAGGTAGTTGAATCTGCTATGGAGGAAAACCCGGTGGTTGAATTTTAGGATTTGCAACTGGTTGACTTGGTAACAACCCTACTCCTCTTCTAGCCTTGGCTTCGGCTAGCTGTCCTATTTGGCTCTCTAATCTATCGATGGATTGTTGTTGATTTAGAATCAGCTGCTGAAGCTGCATGAATTGGTCATCTACTATACGAGTCTGAGGAGGTTGTGGGTAAGCTTGATAAGATTGGGTCGGTTGGTTCCTAAGATACATCTACTGGAATTGTGGCCTCTAAAATTTTTGGGCCATGGAGTTAGATGGACGGTACTGCTGTTGGGACTGTGTGTTGGTTTGACATGGTTGAGCCAGTTGAGTCCGGGGGTAATCATTGTACTCCCATTGAGTCTGGGCTTCAGACTATTGAGAGTGCACATCTACTATGGGGGTTTCTTGGACTTGGGCCCTATAAGTGAAGTTGGGCTGATTTTCTCACCTAGTTATATGGGTGAAAGAATGGGTTAGCATTGGGTTGGAAAAATCTGTTGGCTACATGTACTTGGTCTGGAATGACTGGTTGACGTGGGCCTGCCGCAGGGCACTGGCTAACATGATGGGCCGGGCTTGCACAGATGGAACATGTTGGATAGGATGATAAGGTTAGGTATGGGCCACTTTGTTGACGATATGCAAGGACTTGGTCAATTTTGTGGGCCATCCCATTAATCTTGTCTAGTTGTCGAGACACATGGATCCAATCTATTTGTGGCTCAAGTTGGAAGTAGTTTCTCAGTCCACACACTCTGGCAATCAATTCATTTTTTCTTATTTTATTTTAACCCCCTTTTTCTTCTTTTTTTTTTTGAAATTTGAAATTTAAATTTTGAAGTTTAATTTCAAAATTAGATTTTGAAATTTAAATTCTGCAATTTAAACTCAAATTTTATTTTTTTTTATTTTTGATTTTCTTCCCTTTTTTCAAAATTTAAAATTTAAATTTTTGAAATTTAAATTCAAATTTAGGTTTTGAAATTTAAATTCAAATTTGAATTTTTAAATTAAAAAAAAAATGCAAGCAAATCAACCATACAACCTAGGGTTGACCTAGGGTTTCCTAAACTAGTGATCTAACCAATGTGAATCCTCTTAGGTTCACATAGAATTACACCACTTCCTTTGGTTAGTCAAGTAAGAGGTGGTGATGTGGGAGGCTCCCCTAGCTCTCACAAGGACCTAATTAAGTAACCACAAAACCCGCTTAGGCTTAGTCGTTTAACCTCTTTCCTTAGAAACCAACTGCACGTGAAGGGTAAACCTCACATGAAGGATTTTGCTAAAATTCAACACACCTTTGAACCAAATGTGAGGCTTCCCTAAAGGATCTTGCTATCCAAATTTTAAATTAGGGTTTAAGGTAAACCGCACGTGAAGGGTGGGGATTTTTGGGCTAAGGAAGGGTAATGAATTCCCCACCTTATCTTATTTAAGTTGGATGCCCTTAAAATGGATTAATAGAAAGACAAAAAACATAACAAATGCAACTAATTACAATGCATGAACAATTATTTCTAAAGTGCAATTAAGAAATATAACATAAAATAATAAAGCAAAATATTTAAGCAAAAGGAACAATTAAAATAAAAAGAAAACAAAACACATTCACAACTAACAAAATAATTTCAGCAATTAAATAAACCTATATGATGCATGCTCTAGAATATCAAACCATAGATGTTGGAATGCAAATGCAAAAATTTTTAAATATTCAAATTCTTTTTATCTTATTTTTTTCAATTACTTATTTATTTATTTATTTTTTTTTCAAAATTCAAAGTTTAAAATTTAAAATTCAAAATTTGAAATTCAAATTCAGATTCGAATTAAATTTAAAATTTAAATTAAAATTCGAAATTTAAACTCAAATTTGAAAATTTAAACAATTTCCTATTTAACGATTAATTATTCATTTAAATAACTAATAAAAGAATTAAATAAGGCAATGAATAATTATACAAACAGAAAATAAAAGAATTAATTATGCTAAAAATATTAACAACTACCAAAATAAATTCTAACAAGAAAATTGCTATTCTAAAAATTAAACCAAAAATAAAATAAACAAATGAAAATTATGTGGCAATAAATAAAATAAAATAAAATAAACAATTTCTTTTTCTATTTTTTTTAAATAAAAGGAAAACACAAACCTAGTAAGACAAAAATTAGAACAAGAAATTAAAATAAAGAAAGAAAAATAGATCTAGAAACAAAACGGAAGAGAAATAATACTAAAAAAAATAAATTGGATCTAAAAATATTAATTAAAAATTAAAAAATCACTATTCAACCAAAAAAAAGAGTTCAAAAATTAGAAATAAAATGGGATGACTTCACCTAAAATGGAGTCCAATTTCTCTTCTCTTCTCTCCCGTAGTCCCGCAATGGTCTGATACCCACCTTTCGCTAATCCTTCCTATAAAAAGATAATAGGAAATTTTTTCTCCGTGCTTCCCCGGCAATGGCACCAAAAGTTTGGTGTGTCTGAAAGCGTGTCATTAACCACTTGATTACACCAGTTTAATATTTGTAAATTTTTTCGATTCTCAAACAAATACAAATGCAGTAAATGGGTGAGAACAAGTCTTATCCATAGAGAAGCAAGGGAAAAACTGTTACGTACTTAGATCCGGGAAAGAGAATACAATTGGGAATTGCAGAAAATAATAAAATAAAATTTATTAATGCTGAAATTAAAGATTCGGAATTAAACAAGACAATATCTAAAACTCAGAAATTAATAGAGTACTGAAATTAACAAAAGAAATAACTAAAAGTGATTTGAAATTCGGATGTAGTGGCGGTAGCTGTAAATTGGACAGACAACTTGCAAGAACCCCTCTTGGCAAGAACTAGGCGTCCTTCCCCTCTTCAGCCCTTCAACCCCTTGAGGCACCTTAGCCTTGAACCAGACGAATTCGAATCTATAAAATAGAGAAACAAACAGGAATTAAATCTAAAAGAGTGCTGAAATAAAAATAACAGAAAAGAAAATGAAGTAAAGAAAATAATGGTTGATCAGATCCAATGGTGGTAGTTGTAGATTGGTTGAACAGCTTGCAGGAACCCCTCCTAACAAGAACTGGGTGTCCCCCCCTTCTACAACCCTTGAACTCCTCAAGAAACCTTAGTCTTGTGAATTGGGTGAATTGACCAACCCCTTCTACAAGGCCCCTGGGGTCCTTTTTATAGAGAAGAGTGGACACAATTGGGAGTAGAGAGAAAGAGGGGGGTGGCAGCTAGGTTTTAGCAAAGTTATCGGCGTCCTAGGGTTTCTAATGGAGGGTTAGGATGATTTTGGGGTGATCCTAGGGCTGAGAAGAAAAGAAGAGTGCAGGGCACCCAATATTATGTAGGGCTGAGATTTGGGCACCCAGAAATGAATGGAGGAGATTGAGGCACCTAGGGTTGAAAGGAGGAGATTAAAGGAGGTGGGTGACACCCTAGAGTGGATGGCTGAGATAGAAGATGGAATGGAAGGCTGAGATCTAGTGGTTAGGGGTTGAATTGTGAGGATTAGTAGTTAGGTAGTGCCCTAGGGTTTAACAACTAAAAAAAGAGTACCCTAGATTGAGTGGTGGAGATTAGAAGAAGTGGAGGGTGGAGATTAAACAGCTAGGGGCGGCTAGGGTTTTCTATGTGTGAAAAGAATGGGTTAAAAGGCGCCCTAGGGTTTGCTAAGGAGAGGGGAGCATGCTAATACAGTAGGAGGGGCACCAAACTGGGTTAAGCAGGTTGGAGGCGCCGTCCTGCTCTCAGTTTTTCAAAAAAGCACCCCCTCTCTCATTCACAGCAACTTCCCAAAAACTGCCTTTCAGCCATTAAACCTTTCTAGTTTTGCATAGAATTTGCACAAAAACCCTCAGAGGTCACAACAATGAATTTAATTGAGAAAAGGGCATACTTTGACTATTCTAAGGCCAAAAATACCCCTGAAATGATGCCCTTGGGGTATCAAAATGCAGAGTTATCAGTGTCTTACACTTGGTTTCATACTTTGGCACATATATCGTAGTCTCCAATGCGTATCCCCAAAAGGATGTAGGTAGTATTGAGTGAACGAGAAGTGACCGGACCATATCTAATAAAGTCTCTTTCTCTTCTCCGATACACCATTTAGTTGTGGTGTAGTAGGAGGATCTAACTATGATATAATTCCATTGTCCTTTAAGTAGTCCTTGAATTCATCAAAGATATTCACCTCATCGATCTGATTGAAGGGCTTTGATTTGTCTCCCCAACTATTTCTCGACCTCTTGTCTGAACTCTTTGAACTTTTTAAAGGATTCAGATGGTGGGTGTCGAATCCAACCAAAGATAAAAAGTCTTGCTCGAAGTGAATAATTTGTATATAGTGATAAGCAAGGTTGTCTCCACAGGGATTGGGTGGATTTATTTCCAAGTATATGAAGTAAGGGGTTGTTGAATTAAGGAAAATAAGATGAAATAAAAGAAAATAACAGAAAGCAAGGATCAAATTGATGGGAGATAGCTTCTGGTTGAAGGGACAAGTTCAGCTTTGATTCTTATCATTGATCCTCGATGAAAGGATGAATTCATAGGATATGAATAAATTGGTTATAGCCATTAACAAGCTCTAACAGCTAGCCTCTACTCGTATTATTCGACATCCAAGACAAGCTCTTTTATTGCTTCTCTTATTAATAGACAGTCCTAAACAAGCTCTTAGGATTTAATCTATTAATAACATTAAGAGGGGACAGACCCAATTCTGGTCAGTGATCTCACAAAATCAAACCATTTATACCAGATCATATATTTTCCTAACATAGATCAAAAACTTTTCTACAATCAATTTATGTTAGTTGCCACCATGATTAAACCTACCAATCATATACGAAATTGGAGGTACAATCGGCCTTAGATTATTCTCATTGAATGAGCAAGGGGCCCTTCTTGCTTAATCAATAAGAGTAATCTTAACAGGAAATCGCAAAAAACATATGAATACCCATAAACAATGAACTAAAATAAAATCAATTAGATATCACAATGTTATAGAACCAAAGCTTCCCTAACCCTTCAACCAGAAAATTAAACCTTACAAATACTTCATGAGGAAATCGTAGCTTCTAGATGAGAGGGGGCAAACTCTGCTTCTTCCTCCTTGGTTGTTGATTGCTCTCTTTCAAAGATGAAGCTCTCTTGGAGGATTTTATGGTGCCCCTAGGTGCTAGTCCACCCCCTTTATATAGACTTAGGAGGGAGTTATCTCCTGCTCCTCTAAGGAGTTCTTTCTTCATTAGGAGTTTAGTTCTCTAATAGATAATGCCTAGATTAGATCTAATCTACTCCAATCTCTTAACTGGTAATCTTACTCTCTTTTATCTTTCTAGAAATACAGCAGAAAATTGAATCTGATAGGACTCTTTGATGATTCTTATTCATGCATGCTAAATTCGTATTGGGCTTTATCAATGAATTGGGCCACTGCAAGGCTTCTCTATGAATTGGGCTTCTCTACGAACTGGACTTCTGCTGCGAACTGGGCTTCTCTATGACTTGGCTTAGACTTCGGGCTCGATTTTGACCTCGATGCAGTCCGAATCTTGTTAGACAGTTTGCATGCCCTTAGCTCCAATAAGTTTTGATGTACTTTGGACATTTAGTGTAAATGAATAAAGTGCATGCTTGATTCAAGTTGTGTGGTATGTTTCTGTGTGAGACCCTTAAACTGGACACTTAATGAGACTCGTGTTAATTTAAAATGTTCACAGCCAATGGGTCGGTCTGGGGAGACCTATCCTGATAAGTCTATCACTGATGTGCTGCCAAGTTGGTTGGAGAGGCTTGTCTCAGCCACCAGGGTGAGACCCGAGGTACATGCAGTGAGGGTTCAACTTGAAACCCTAAACTGTACCAGATTTCTAGTATTGCCCTGGACCTTGGTGATGAGTGGGCGAAACTGGAAAAGTTACACCTGACCCTTAGACTCGATTATGATATTGGACTAGGTGTCGGATTGGGTTGTCTTTGATATGCCAATCAGTGAGATCCTTGGCGGGGATCAAAACCTAGGTATGTTGGGACAGTTTGAGAATTCATTTGAGTGGGTGATCATAGTGACAGGATCAGCCCCTTTGTCGGACAAAGGTAATGATCTGGGATGCACTCTCTCTGATGGAAACCAAACTACCAGTTTCAAAATGTTTGCAAATGGTTTTAATTCTCGGGATCCATGTGAGTAGAGAGTGCAATACTATTCCTTGCAGCCGAGGGAGAGGTCTTCTCTTGTCGGGCAGTGTTTGATCATTATGGGTTGAGAGGTTAAGTGTAAGGCCATTTAGGGTTATACTTGATGGGCTAATCTTGCATCAGCCCACAGTCCCTGGGTGTTACAAGGTGGCTTGGCCCAGGGACCACTTAGTGTAAGTGTTGGGCCCATAAAGTCCATGCGATGGGCTCAAGGGGTTCACTGGGTTTTCCAGTGAATTCGGGTAGGCCTTGTAACAGAGGCTGGGCCGAACCCATGTGACTGATGTGTAGATCAATTCTTGGGTCCCACGCCATATAAAGAAGCCTAACTGGGTAGCAGTTTGGAAGCCTATTGAGCACTCGATACATATTGGGCCTAAAGCCCATTTCGAACTGGGCTGATTTGATCAGTAACTTAAAGGGGCGGATCTGATGTTGGGTCAAGCCAAAAGGATTGGGTCTTAACCCTATCCACCCATGGAGAACAAATTCAAATTAGGATTTGAATATGGTAACCTCCTGATAAGATCAGGAATGGGCTGATCTAATCTGTAGATAGGATTAAGAAGACTCCTTATCCAAATACAGATTTGGATTAGGATAACTCCTAATGGGATTAGGAGGTGTCTTAACCACTAAGAAAGAAAGAGGAGAAACCCTAATTCGAATTACAAGAATTCAAACCTTAAGGGAATTCGCAAAAAATACTCTGCAACTAGAGATTGGATCTTAAAGAAACCCTAGAGAGGAGAAAGCAGTTCGCTACCTTCTTCTCTAGTCTTCTCCTCCAGCAGCTGTTGCCATCTACTGCCAGTTCGATATCTCTGTGAGGGAAAAGATCAAGAAAGCTTCTTGATATCAGTCTTTGCTGAAAGACTGATCGTGTGTAGTGCTCATTGCTTCAATAGAGTTCTTTAGAAGGACCTGGTTCGTGGGATGAACACAATTGGTTCAGCTCCATCATCACTATGTCATCTTTAGTGGGAGCGGTTCATGGAAGTTTCTATGGGTGTGAGTCCATAGAATAGTGAGTCCAATTAGTTACTAAATAAGTGAGTCCAATTAGTGAGTCCATAAAATTACCCGATTAGCCTTGTTTTTCACCTAACGCCTTCTTTCGTGCCCTAAATCGAAATATAAGAATAGTGAGTCCAATTAGTCACTAAATAAGTATAAAAGACTGAGTATTAAGGGATAAAAATATGATAATTTTCATTCTCATCATCAGACTTATATCTCATTAGGTACATGTAACCATACCAAAAATGATCATCGGTGAAAGTTATGAAATAAACGTGCTAGTTACGTGTCCAAACATTCATGGGACCACATACATCAGTATGTATCAGATCAAGTGTGCCTATAGATCTTTTAGGCTTTACCACAAATGGCCACTTCGTCATCTTGCCCTGAAGGAGGTTCACAAGTTTGAAGATCTTCTACAATTATAAAATCCAAAGAACCATCCTTTACCAACCTTGTTATACAATCTATATTAATGTGGCCAAGTCGGCAATGCTACAGGCACGTGGGATTAACCGTATCACACAATCCTTTCTTGGGGATAATTTCCGATGTAGTTTCGGTTATATTTGTTTCCAGAGAAGGATGAATGACATAGAGACCATTCACAAGTTCTCCATAAGTGAGGAATTTATTAATCAATTTAATAGTAATTGTATTACTAAACAAATCAGAATAACCATCATTGCACAATTTTGAAACAGAAATCAAATTTCTTCTCAAAGTAGGTACATAAAGACAATCTTTAAGCCTAACAATTCCTTCTCTGAAAATTAAATCTATAATTCCTATAGTTGTATCTGCAACTGTTGTAGAAGTCCCCAAGTAAAGTGTCACTTCATTGTCACTCAATCTGCTACTTTCCTTGAACCCCTACATTGTGTTACATGCATGAGTAGAAGTGTCGGAGTCAATACAGCAGGATGCAGAAGTGACCAACATATTGGTCTCTATGACAAGAGATTTGAAATTACCTTCTTTCTTCTTGGTCTCCAAATACTGAGGACAGTTCCTCTTCCAGTGTCCAGTCTTCTTGTAGATGTGACACACATCCGTTGCCTTGCCTAATTTGCCAGCTTTAACAGGCATGGCTATCAGCTTATCCTTCTTACTCAGATCTTCAGCCCTTTGCAACATATTACTAAGTTCTTGAAGGCAAACTTTTAGCTTGTTCATGTTGAGAACCAAGAGCCTCCAGTTCATTGATATAGTCCATCATTTTTAAATAATGGTGATGGACATGTTGACTCTCAATGATTTGTGTGGTCATCAATAGTTTGTTAGACAGTGTATGCCCTTTAGCTCCAATCAGATTGATGTACTTATTGACATTTATTGTAAATGAATGAAGTCCATAATTGATTCATGTTATTATGGTATGTTTCTGTGTAATACCCTTAAACTAGACACTAATGAGACTTGTGTTAGTTTAGAATCTTCATAGCCGTTAGATAGAGCTGGGGAGGTTTACCCTACCAAGGATGACACTGATGTACTACCAAGTGGGTCGGGGCGGCTTGTCTCAGCTGCCAGGGTGAGACATGAGGAACATGCAGTGTGGGTTTTCTTGAAACCCTAAACTGAACCAAAATCCATAATTGCCCTAGACCTTTGAGACAGATGGGCAAAACTGAAATGTTACACCTAATCCCTAGACTTGATTATGGTACTGCACTATGTGTCAGATTGGGCTGTCTTTAATATGCCAATCAGTGAGATCCTTAGCGGGGGTCAAAACCTAGGTATGTTTGGACAGTATGAGAATTCACCTGAGTGGGTGATCATAGTGACAGGATCAGCCTCTTTGTCGGACAAAGTGAATGATCGAGGAATGCACTCTCTTTGATGGAAACCTAAATTGCTGGCAGTTGATTTCAAATTTGTTGAGATTTGTTTTTGCAAAATATATTTATATAGAGATACATATATATTATGTTTTCACAAAATGTTTGCAAAAGGTTTTAATTCCTGGGATCCATGTGAGCAGAGAGTGCAACACAGTACCTTGTAGCCGAGGGAGAGGTCCTCTCTTATCGGGCAGTGTTTAATCATTATGAGCTGAGAGGTTAAGTGTAAGACCATTTATGGATAATAAACCTGATGGACTAATCTCACATCTGCCTACAGTCCTTGGGTCTTCATAAGATGGCTGGACCCAAGGACCATCTAGTGTAAATGTTGGGCCCATTAAGAGCCCATACTTTTGGACTCAGGGGTTCATTGTATTTAGTAGTAAATTCGGCCAGGCCTTGTAATAGAGGCTGGGCTGAACCCATGTGGCTGATGTGGAGATCAATGATGGGGTCCCACGCCATACAAAGAGAACCAAGTTTGCTAGATCCTAAAAGGAAATGAGCCTAAAAGCTTATTGGGCCTAAAGCCCAATTCGAACTGGGCTTAATGTGATCAGTTAAATAGGGGGCAAATCTGGGTATGGTTCAGCAGAAAATGATAGGAGGATAACTCTTATCCACTTAAAAAGTCCAGATCCAAATAGAGATTTGGATCAGGAAACTTCTAATTTGATTAGGTGAAACTAATCCTGATCTGTAGATAAGATAAGGGATAAGCCTTATCACTTGAAGAGTTCAGATCCAAAGAAAGATTTGGATCATGAAACTCCTAATTAGATTAGGAGGATAACTCTTTAAGGGTTATATAAAAGGAGGAGGGCGAACTGGAAAAAGGTTACACAGTTCTACTGCTTTCTACATTCAGTTGTCTCTCCTTCTGCTCTTGCCACCCTACTCTGTTCGATCTCTACATCTTGGAGTGATCAAGATTGGATCTTGATATTATTTCTTGGTGGAAGAAACAATCTTGAAGCTGTCCTCACAACCCTATTCGATTCTTGCTAAAGAATTTGAGGTTCTTATTGAAGAACCCCTTGTTAAATCTTCCTCACCCTAAGCTGTGTCCTCTTCAGTGGAGGAAGGATTTGGTAACCTCTTTGGGCATGAACACCTACATTGGGAGGAGCTTTTGTGTGAATTCCATATCAGGTATACCTCTCCCTAATCTTGGTTTCAGATTTGGTCCGGTTTGTTTCAAGAACGAACCTTGAAAAATGTAGTTTTTCTAAATCAAGGAATAGGATTCCCGAAAGGGAGAAAGAAATTTTTGAAATTTGGCCTAGCCACCCTGCATGGTACAGCCATCCATATTATGGATCCCCCCTTCCCTTCAGTGGTATCAATGCTAGGTTCAAGTCTTGAACCAAATCTAGACCAGATCTGAACCTGCGCAAATGGGCAAAAATTGTTCTACTTGATTTGCGCAAGTTTACTGTTTTTTTGAGATCTGAAATTAATTATTTATTATTTCTTAATGATTATGGAATGGTTCTGTAATTTTTTCTTGGATTCTTGGGTGGTCGTGTAATGGAGATTGAATTCTTTAAAGGTGGCAAGATTTGCACACCTTGCAAATTTTTATTCTATTCATTTTGATCTGTAAATAATATTTTCTTTTATTTTAGAAAAAATGTATAGGATTTGATGTGATGTAATTAATAGAATAACAGCTTTTTCTATTTTTTTTTTCACGTCTGAAGACTTGCTAGAATGCATGGAGGAAGAGAAGACCTTTTTCTATTTGAGAAATTGTAATCTATGATTTGTAGATTATGATTTCACTATCTACGATTAACCCTTTGTTTTGTAGGTGTGAAATCACATGTACAACCCTCTAATATGTATTCTTGTTGATTCTTGATTGTCTTTAATCGGCTGTAATTTATTTCAGATCGCAATCTTGAATTGTATCTTGCAATAGACACCAAACCGAAGGCCAGTTTGACCCAAGATTGGTCCAAACTGGTTGGACCAAACCTGTGGTTCAATAAGGGTCTATTCTCAACCCCAAATTCTGATTTGAGCCAAGGGTTTGATGGCCCATTATAAAATACAATTCGGCCCACCATGTGAAACCCAGTTTTATTAAGTTAAAACTACATTAGTCCTAATTCAGCATAAATGCTATATGGGCCGAACTGCCTTTTGTAGTTCAGTCCATATAACTAGATAATGTTATATGATAATGTTATGGGTTTTAATGGGCTGATATTGATTTAACTTAATTAATTAAAGGTTTTACAATTGATTTAATTGATTGGGTCAATAATGTGTTGCATGTGATGTATGTATGTGTGATGTGGTACGTACATGGGCCATAAGCACTTGACCCATGTTCATTCGATTAGTGGCTCTCTATGCACACCATCGCTGAATGCACAACATTGCCATGGTGTCCATAAGATCATTGGATGATCTCCCTTCTTGATGGACCCCACATCAGCTTCTTCCCTAAGAGGAACCATGCGGAACCCTAGCCCGTTTAGGGCCCATCTGAATCTGACTTTAAGAAAGTCATTGAGAGCCACTTTGGTTTGACCTAAATAAGAACTAGGCCATAATTTATTGTTCCCTCCAGTTATATATAAGTGCATGTGATGAACTCTCTAAAGGCCTTTCATCATTAGCATGAAGATAGGCTTATCAGTAATGAAGAGATGCACCATAAAATTGGGCTATCCATTTGCAAGTGAGTATGTTTCATTGTTTCATAAGATGATAGGGGCATCATAGACCGATGTGGGAGGGGCCTATCCTAAAATGGAAGACTCTCTCATGGTACCTTGGCATTCATCAATATGATGGGTTAGCCCTTACTGGGCAGAAAGGTTTAACCTAAAATGGCAATGAACCTTGTCTGATAGAGGCTAAAGGGAAAGATCATCGTATGAGTGGATATGATCCTTCACAGAAGGTGGTGGGGTTATGCAGCTGAAACAGTTGGATCCATGCACTGTATGTGGTTTCCCACATTTCTAGAGACATAGTTCGTAGTCTCCGTCACTAAGATAGGAGGGAAATCTTAGAAGTGAATAAATGGAAATGAAACTTAGATTAAAAGCCATATCTATGTAGAAAACATGAATCAATTTAGGTTGTGGACTAATATTTGCTTTGCCTTTTATTAGAAATGGCAAATGGACAATTCACCAAATTGTTGGACGACAATAAGCTTAAGGGCCCAAAATATGCTGACTAGTTTCGTAACCTTATGCTAGTATTAACGTTTGAGAAATTGGACAAGGTTGCTAAAAACCTTGCTCCGGATTGTCCAGGTGATAGGGCTTCTGAGGTCCTGCAGGAAGGAATATCAAGAATGGGAAGAGAAGTATTCCCTTTCCTGGTGCTCTATCATAGCCTCCTTGGAGAATCTGATATAGATACAATTCGATCAGATTGAAGTATCCAAGGATATCTTGCATATTCTGAGGACCATGTACGAAGAGCAAAGTTGTTCTACTCGGAAAAAGGTCCTAAAGCAGTTTATGACCAATCAAATGTCCAAGAACCAATTGGTTCATAACTATGGTCTAAAGATGATGGGTTACATTAATGAACTAGAGGCTCTGGGATCTTGCTAGATCATGTCACCAAAGTTGATGCCATCCTGAATTCTTTGCCATCTTGAATTCTTTGCCTCCTTCCTTCAATCAGTTTATCATGAACTACAACATGAATAAGCTAAATGTTAGCCTTCAAGACCTCAACAATATATTGCAAAGGGCCGAAGAACTGATAAAGAATGATGAACCCATAGCCATGCTTGTTGAAGGTGGCAAGTCGGGCAAGAAGAAGAGGAAGGCAAAGAAGAAGCCTTAGAAAAGGGTTAGTAAACCAAAAAAGTAGAACAAGGACAAGACATCAGATGCCTCCTGGTGTGTCTGGAAGCGTGTCGTTAACCACTTCGGAACACCAATTTCAATATTTATAAATTTACCGATTCTGAAAGCAACTACAAAACGCAGTTAGTGGTGAGAAAGGGTCATATCCACAGGGAAGTGAGAGAAATATCATTACGTACTTCAATCCGGACAAAATAACATGATTGGAAATTGCAGAAACACAAAATTTAATTAATTAAACTAGAATCCATTAAAATAAAATTCTAAAAATTCTGAAAGTGGAACTTCCAAAAATAAAAATAAATGACATAAATAAATAAATAAATAATAAATAGAAAGTCTGCAACTCGGTCAGAGGTAGTAGTCTCTGGATCTATCCTTTGACCCTCAAACTTCTTGAGTTAGGTCTTCCATCTTACCTGGCCGAATTTCAGATCTGCAAAAAGGAAAACAAAAATTAAACTTGAGGTGGCAGTAGTGGCTAGGCGAATTGCAAGCAGGAACCCCTCCTCTTGCTTGGGCATTCTCCTCTTGCTCTATCCTTGAACTTCCCAAGAACAGCCTTCTGTCTTACCTGGCGGCAGAATCCAACCCCTTCTTAGGAACCCTTGGGTCCTTTTTATAGAGAAGTGTGGATAAAACTGGGATTAGAGAGAAAAAGGGGGGCGGCAGCTGGGTTTTAGTAGAAATATGGGCATCCTAGGGTTTAGAATGGAGGGTTAGGATTATTCTAAGGTGATCCTAAGACTGAGAAGTGAAGGAGAGGACTTTCAATATTATGTAGGGCTGAGATTTGGGCGCCCAGAATTGGATGGTGGAGATTTAGACGCCTAGGTCTGAAAGGTGGAGATTAAAAGGAGTGAGTGGAGCCTTAGGATGAATGGCTAAGAAAGAGAGTGAAATAGAGGGCTGAGATCTAGTGGCTAAAAGATGAATGGTGAGGATTAGGAGTCCCCCCCCAACTTATGGTCTTCCTACTCCTTTACTTCTTCACTGATGTTTTCAAGTGTCTTTTTCTCATACGGGTCCTCTAAAATCCTCCCACCCCTTAAGGTCGTAATGGCCTTGGCATTTTCAAACTGAGGGTTCTTAAGAGGGGGTTGAACTTGCTATGGAGGAAAATCCGGTGGCAGATTTCTAGGATTCACAACTGGTTGACTCGGTAGTTGCCCTACTTCTCTCCTCGCATTGGCTTTGGCTAACTGTCCTATTTGGCTCTCTAACGATCGAAGGACTACTGCTAAGTTAGAACCAGCTGCAGAACCTACATGAATTGGTTATCAACTATACTGGTCTGAGGAGGTTGTGAGTAAGCTTGATAAGGTTAGACTGGTTGGTTTCTAGGGTACTCATAGTGAGTCTGGGCTTTAAACCATTAAGAGTGCATATATGGCAGGGTGGTTTCTTGGACTTGGGCTGATTTTCCCACCCAAGGTTATATGGGCGAAATAATGGGTTAGAATTGGGTTGGAGAAATCCGTTGACCATATGTACTTGCTCTGGAATGACTGGTTGGCATGGGCCTACCGCAGGGTACTGGCTAACATGATATGCCGGGCTTACACAGATGGAACATGTTGGGTTGGCTGACAAGGTTGGGTATGGGCCAATTTGTTGACGAAATGCAAGGACATGATCAAGTCTTTGGGCCATCCCATTAATCTTGTCCAGTTGTTGAGACACATGGTTCCAATCTATTTGTGGCTCAAGTTGGAAGTAGTTTCTCATTCCACAAACTCCATCCATTGAATTCATTTTATCTTATTTTGTTTTAACCCCCTTTTTCTTCTTTTTTTTTGAAATTTGAAATTTAAATTCAAATTCAGATTTTGAAATTTAAATTCCTAAAGTTTAAAATTTTAAATTTAAAGAAAAAATTGCAAGCAATTCAAATACACGACCTACGGACTATAATGAGGTTTTCTAACTAGTGGCTCAGCCAATGTGAATCCTCTTAGGTTCACTTGGAATTACAACACTTCCTTTGGTTAGCCAAGTAAGAGGTGGGGATGTGGGAGGCTGATGAGACCAAAAAGAACCCTATTTTTATCCCCTAATATTCACTCTTTTACATTTATTTATCACTTCAAAGGACTCAATACTCTTGTATTTCGATCCAGGGCAAGAAAGAAGGCAATTGGAAGAAAACAAGGCAATTCAGATGATTTTGCACAATTTCGGAAACAGTCAGTAATCTGGGCATAACTCTCAATTCCGGACACCGAATTGGACAGTTCAAGAGGCATCAAAAAGATGAAAGAAAGGCCCACAACTTTTACGCTTTGGGCTTTAATAGATTCGGTCTGCATCAAATACGAAACTGGACCCAAAGTCGGAGCAAGTTCGCAGCCAGGCCCATTTCATAGTTGAAGCCCAACTCGCAGAAGAACCTTGAAGCTACCCAAGTTATCAAGCAGCCCAACTCGAATTCAAGAACCAAGAGTCCCAATTTCGAATGTAATCTCTAGAGAGAGAGTCTTATCAGATCTAAAGTCTTGAATGTAATCCTAGAGAGATAAGAAGATTGAGATCAGATCATTAGATAAGAGATAGGATAGGATTAGTTCAAAATAGATCAGGACTTTCTAGCTAAGGTTAATCTCCTAAAAGGAGTTGGAAAACAGCCCTCTCCCTCTACTATATAAAGAGGGGGCGGACCAGCTCTAGCATCACTCAATCATCCAAGAAATCATCAAGCAACTCAAGCTACCAAGAAGAGCAGTTCGGCCTACTGAGAAGTAGAGCATGGAGGGATCGAAATTCATGAGCAGCTAAGCTTTTCTTTTTTGGTTCAAGGGGGGACTTTCGATTGTGTCATCGTGAGGTTCTGTGTTTAATTCAAGTTCTTGTTTTTAATTCAAGTATTCATTGGTTCTTGTGCATATTCTCATTGGATGTTAATGTTAATTAATCTAACAAATTAATTAATGTTGATTTTCCTACTGCTATCCATAGTTCGGTGATCCATAATTGTCACAAATAATGGTACAAGTAGCAATTAAGTTAATATCTTTCTAGGTCAATTGTTCATGACAGCCTTTGACCAATGTATTGACATGTTTTAACTAACCTAAAGGCAATCGATGGAACAAGATTCGATAATTGCAACTATCTCAATTATTGTTATTTTGGTTTAACTGTTTTCACAAAGCTTAATGCTATCACTAGTTGATATGGAACTCTGTCGTACCCAGTCGATTAGTGATAAGTGTTGATTGAATGCTGGGTTTGGTCAGCTGAATTAGGAAAACACAAGGTTTATTATGGCTATCCTAATAAATCTAAGGTTAAAGGCTTGAATTGCAAGACTGTCGAAGTCTACCTATGATCGACAACCAATAGATCAATCCGAACCCTTGAATTAGAATTCAGTGAGACTGATTTCTCTTGTTTGTTCGTTGCTATTTGCTTTCTTGTTCTTTTAGAAGTTTTAATTATTTAATTTTCCCACTCCATTATATTATTCATTTGGTTGAGAGATTATTGTTTAGCTCCCTGCTGGATTCGACCTAGTACCACTTTTACTGCAAAAATTTTATTGTGGGACTAGCATTAATTTTGAGGGCTTCGACAACCCGTCAGAGGCTCCCCTTGCTCTCACAAAGACCTAATTAAATAACCACAAAACCCGCTTAGGCTTAGCCGTTTAACCTCTTTCCTTAGACACCAACCGCCGGTTATGGAAAGTAATTACAAGCTTCCCTAAAATTCAATACACTTTTGAACCAAATGTGAGGCTTCCTAAAGGATCTTGCTATCCAAATTTTAAATTAAGGTTTAGGGTGGATGCACATGAAGGGTGGTGATTTTTGGGCCATGGAAGGGTGATGAAATCCCTACCTTATCTTATTTAAGTTGGATTGCCCTAAAATGGATTAATAAAAAAAAACACAACAAACAAAATAAATGCAACTAATTACAATGCATGGACAATTATTTCTAATATGCAATTCAACAACTTAACATAAAATGAAATAACAAACTAATTCAGCAAAAGGAATAATTAAAAATGAAAAACCCTAACACATTAACAACTAATAATGATAATTTCAGCAATTAAATAATCCTATAAGATGCATGCTCTAAAACATCAAACCCTAAATGCTGGAATGCAAATGCCAAACATTTTAAAAAGATTAATTAATTTTTTTATTATTTTAATTTTTATAATTTTTTATTTTTTATTTTTTATTTGAAATTCAAAATTTGAAATTTAAATTTGAAATTTAAATTCAAATTCAAATTCGAATTAAAATTTAAATTCTGAATTCAAATTTGAAATTCAAACTCAAATTCGAAAACTTGAATAATTTCCTATTAACAATTAATTATTCAATTAAATAACTAATTAAAGGGCAATTAAATAAAGCAACCAAGAATTATAGCAAACAGAAAATAAAAGGTGATGAGACTAAAAAGTACTCTATTTTTATCCCCAAATATTCACTCTTTTCCACTAATTTAGCACTTAATTGGACTCATTACTCTTGTATTTTAATTCAGGCCAAGCAAGAAGGAAATTGGAAGAAAACAAGGCAATTCAGATGATTTTGCATAGTTTCAGCACCATTCAGTAATCTGGGAATAACTCTCAATTCTGGAATTTGATTTGGATAATTCAAGAGGTAACAGAAAGATGAAAGAAAGACCCACAACTTTTATGTTTTGGGTTTTGACAGATTCGGTCCGCATCGAATATGAAACCGGGCCCGAAGTCGGAGCAAGTTCACAGCCAAACCCATTTCATAGCTGAAGCCCAATTTGCAGAAGAGCCTTGTAGCAGCCCAAGATATAAAAGCAGCCCAACTCGAATTCAAGAGCCTAGAGTCCCAATTGCGAATGTAACCTCTAGGAAGAGAGTCTTATTAGATTTAAATTTTGAATGTAATCCTATAAAAATAAGAAGATTGGATTAGATCACTAGATAAGAGATAGGATAGGATTAGTTCAAAACAGATCAGGACTTGAAGTTAATCTCCTAGGCATCCCTCAATCAGTCCAGCAATCAAGCTTCAAGCAACTCAAGCTACCAAGAAGATCAGTTCGGCTTACTGAGAAGCAAAGCCTGAAGGGTTCGAAAATCATGAGCAGTTAAGCCTTTTCTTTCCTAGTTCAAGGGGGGAGGTTTGATTGTGTCATCGTGAGGTTCTGTATTTAACTCAAGTTTCTTGCTTTTTAATTCAAGTATTCATTGGTTCTTGTGCATATTCTCATTGGATGTTAATGTTAATTAGTCTGACAAATTAATTAATGTTGATTTTCCTACTGCTATCCATGGTTCGGTGATTCGTAATTGTCACGAATAGTGGTACAAGTAGCAATTAGGTTAATATCTTTCTGGGTCAATTGTTCATGACAGACTTTGACCAATGTATTGACATGTTTTAACCTAAAAGGGAATCAATGGAACAAGATTCGATAATTGCAGCTATCTCAATTATTGTTATTTTGGTTTAACTATTTTCACAAAGCTTAATGTTATCTCTAATTGATATGGAACGCTATCGTACCCAGTTGATTAGTGATAAGTGTTGATCGAATGCTGGGTTTGGTCAGCTGAWTTAGRAAAACACAAGGTTTATTATGGCTATCCTAATAAATCTAAGGTTAAATGCTTGAATTGCTAGACTACTGAAGTCTACCTATGATCGATGGCCAATTGACAAACCCGAACCCTTGAATCAGAATTCGGTAAGACTGATTTCTCTTGTTTGATATTGCTATTGCTTTCTTGTTCTTTTATAATTTTTAATTATTTAATTTTCCCACTCTATTATATTGCGCATTCAGCTAAGAAATTATTCCCTAGCTCCCTATGGGATTCAACCTAGTACCACTATTACTACGAAAATTTTATTGTGGGACTAGCATTAATTTTGAGGGCTTCGACAACCCGTCAAAATTTTGGCACTGTTGCCGGGGAGCTACTTTATTTTCTTAGCTTGTTACCATCTATTTGTGTTAACCTTCTTTGTTTTATGACTCGTGCTTCTCAACAAGGTGAACTAGATTACAACCCCGAAATTGAGAAGACTAACCGTCGTTTAAGGAAGGAGGCAAAGCAAAGGAAGTGCATTGAAGTAAAATTTGGT
Source organism: Nelumbo nucifera (assembly GCF_000365185.1). Next base: position 36,520 of record NW_010729470.1, on the reverse strand, counting down.
GCATTGAAGCAAAGGAAGTGCCTTTCGGTCTGTGTAACGCTCCAGGCACTTTTCAAAGATGCATGATAAGTATATTTTCTGATTTTATTGAGAAGTGCATTGAAGTGTTCATGGACGATTTTACTGTTTATGGTGATTCGTTTGATGACTGCTTAAGTAATTTAAGTAAAATTCTGAATCGATGTGTAGAGACAAATCTTGTTTTGAATTATGAGAAATGCGACTTTATGGTAAAGGAAGGCATTGTGTTGGGACATGTTATTTCGGCTAGAGGAATAGAGGTTGACAAGGACAAGATTGATCTAATTGTGAGCTTACCTTACCCTACCAATGTTAGGGAAGTTCGTTCCTTTCTTGGACATGCAGGTTTCTATCATAGGTTTATTAGAGACTTTTCAAAAATCACCCTGCCATTGTCCAATTTGCTTCAGAAGGATGTGCCTTTCGATTTTGGAGATGAGTGCAAGGAAGCCTTTGACAAGCTCAAGAAACTATTAACAATTGCACCCATTATTCAACCACCTGATTGGAACTTGCCCTTTGAGATCATGAGCGATGCAAGCAACTATGCGGTAGGGGCTGTTTTAGGTCAACAAGTTGATGGGAGGAGCCACATCATCTACTATGTTTCAAAAACATTAAATGTTGCACAGTGCAACTACACAA
>NW_010729469.1:114281-142513 GCF_000365185.1 Nelumbo nucifera | reverse complement strand
GGGCAGAACCCATGTGGCTGATGTGTAGATCAATGCTTGGGTCCCACGCCATACAAGGAAGCCCAACTGGGCAGCAATTAGGAAGGTTAAGTGAGCACATAAGCTTAATGGGCCTAAAGCCCATTACGAACTGGACTTATTTAAAAAGTTAAATATGGGCGAATTCTGAGATGGATCAGCAGATAGAATAGGGTCTTAACCCTATCCACTCAAAGAGTCCAGATTTGAATGTGATTGAGATCTAGAAACCTCCTAATAGAATTAGAGGGGGCTGATTTAATCTGTAGATAAGATAACGGTTTACCCTTATCACTTAAGGGGAATTCTGATTTGGATCAGCAACTCCTAATGGAATTAGGAGCTGATCCCATTATCTTATAAAAGGAGGAGGGTGCAGCAGCCTTTAGAAGACACACATATTCACATCCTCTTTAGAGCTGAAATCACAGAAGAGAGATTTCAGCAAACGCTGCAAAATTTCTCTTGCCGCCTCCTTCCTACCGCCGCCATCACCTTCAGTTCGATCTCCTGTTCTTAGTGGGAGTGATCAAGATCGGATCTTCATCTCAGTCCTTTGTGAAAGGGCTGATTGGATGTAGTGCTCACGTGCCATCCAACTGATTCTTGCGAAGGATCTGGTTCTTTTGAAGAACGCTGCTGATTTGCTCCATCTTGCACTGTACCAGTTTCAGTGGGAGCAGTCTTTGGTTCCTTCCTTGGGCGTGAGCACCTCCATTAGGAGATACTATTTCTCCATATCAGGTATATCCCTCTCCTACTGCTTTAGTTCAGATCTGGTTCGGTTGTTGGTTCAAGATTGATCCTTGAAAAATATGATTTTTCTAAAATAGGGAATACGATTCCCAGTAGGATGGAGAAAAACTTTTTGAAATTCGCCCATTCTATTCTGCAAAATTTGGGTGTCCATAGGATGGATATCTCATCCCTTCAAAGAGAGGTTCTCCTAATACCCATTAGGAGTTTCATAATCCAAATCTTGTATTTGGATCTAGACTATCTTTTAAGAGATAAGAATAATCCCTTATCTTATCTACAAATAAAGATCAGCCCTCCTAATCTAATTAGAAGTTTCCTGATCCAAATCTTTATTTGGATCTGGACTCTCTGAGTGGATAGGGATAATCCCTTATCCTATCTGCTAATCAAAATCCCAGAACCGCCCCCTTTTAATTAATCTCATTATGACAGTTTGAATTGGGCTTTAGGCCCATTAAGTCCATCTACTCACTTAGCCTCCTAACTGCTGCCCAGTTGATTATCCTTGTATGGCGTGGGACCTAAACATTGATCTACACATTAAGCACATGGGTTCAGCCCAGCCTCTGCTACAAGGCCAGGCCGAATTCACTACAAGGGACAGTGAACCCCTGAGTCCATCACCATGGGCTCAACATTTACACTAAATGGTCCCTGGGTCAAGCCACCTTCTCAAATCCCAAGGACTGTGGGCAGATGCAAGATTAACCCATCAAGTATTACCCTCAAAGGTCTTACACTTAACCTCTCAGATCATAATGATCAAACACTGCCCGAGAAGAGAGGACCTCTCCCTTGGCTGCAAGGTCTAGTGTTGCACTCTCTACTCACATGGATGTCGGGAATTAAAACCTTTTGCAAACATTTTGAAACCATAATATATATGTATATCTCTATATAAATATATTTTGCGAAACAAATTTCAATGGTTGAAATCAACTGTTGGCAGTTTAGGTTTCCATTAGAGAGTGCATCCCCGATCATTCACTTCGTTCGACAAAGGGGCTGATCCTGTCACTATGATCACCCACTCGGATGAATTCTCGGGCTATGCCAACATACCCAGGTTTTGACCACCTCTAAGGATCTCACTGATTGGAATATCAAAGACAGCCCAATCCAACACCTAGTGCAGTATCTTAATCGAGTCTAGGTGTCGGGTCGTCGAAGCCCTCAAAATTAATGCTAGTCCCACAATAAATTTTTTGTAGTAATAGTGGTACTAGGTCGAATCCCATAGGGAGAGAATAATTTCTGAAATTTGCCCCGTTATTCCACAAGTTTTGGGCGTCCATATGATGGATCTCTCATCCCTTCAGTGTAGATCAATGTTTGGGTCCCACGCCATACAAGGAGGCCCAACTGGGCAGCAGTTTGGAAGGCTAAGTGAGCACACAACCTTAATGGGCCTAAAGCCCATTTCGAATTGGGCTGATTTGATCAATTTAAATGAGGGGCGGATCTGGGATTAGATTAGTTGATAGGATTGGGCCTTGACCCTATCCACTCAGAGAGTCCAAGATCTAAATAAGATTTAGATCTAGGAGCCTCCTAATAGGATTAGGAGAGGACTGATATAATCTATAGATAAGATAAAGGTTTATCCTTATCACCTAAAGGGATGTCTGATCCAAATGTGATTTGGATTAGCAACTCCTAATTGGATTAGGGGCTAATCCTTTAGGGTTATGAGGGAAATAAGGAGCGGTAGATTTTAGAGAGAGAGACACACCAAGATCTCTAGTCTTGAGAGCTGAAAACATAGGAAAAGAATTTCTGCAATCTATGCAAAATTTTTTCTTGCTGCCTCCTTCCTGCCGCCGCCAGACCTCCAGTTCGATCTCCAACTTTGTAGGAGAAATCAAGATTCTATCTTGATAGCAGCCCTTTGTGAAAGGACTGATTGGAAGCAGTGCTCACGTGCCATCCAGCCATTCTTGCAAAGGATCAGGTTCTTGGAGAACGCTGTTGATTCTGCTCAATCCTGCACTGCGCCATCTCAGTGGGAGCAGTCTTTGGATCCTTCCTTGGGCGTGATGACCTCCATTGAGAGAAAATGATTCTTTGTATCAGGTATACCTCTCTCCCACTCCTTTTGGTTCAGATCTGGTTCAGTTTATGGTTCAAGATTGATCCTTGAAAATATGATTTTCTAAATAGGGAATGAGATTCCCAGTTGAAGGGAGAGAAAAATTTTTTAAATTCGCCCCCTTTATTCCACAAGATTTGGGCGACCATATGATGGATCTCTCATCCCTTCACTCATCAAATCCCCCCACACTTAAACCTTGCTCATCCTCGGGCAAGACAAAACACAAGCAAAAACAAACAAACTATCTACTGATTTTTTTTAAATGACATAATGTACATCATTCTGATTAGAGCTAAGGGCATACACTGTCTAACACCATGGCTGAATGCACATCATTGCCATGGTGTCCATAAGATCGTTGAATAATCTCCCTACTCGATGGGCCCTACATCAGCTTCCTCCCCAAGCGGAACTGTGCGGAACCCTAGCCGTTTAGGGCCCCTTTAAATCTTGCTTTGAGAAAGTCAATAGGAGCCGCTTTGGTTTGACCTAAATAAGAACTAGGGCATAATATTTCGTTCCCTCCAGTAAAATATAAGTGCATATGATAGGGAGATTCATATGATGAACTTTCAAAAGGCCTTGCATCATTAGCATGAAGATGGGTCCTTCAGTAATGAGGAGATGCACCGTAAAATTGGGTTATTCATTTGTTGTTGGATCTGTTGGATTGTTTCATAAGATAATAGGGGCATCATAGACCGATGTGGAAGGGGCCTATTCTCAAATGGAAGACTCTCTCTCAGTACCTTGGTGTTCACGAATATGATGGGTAAGCACTTACTCGACAGAAAGATACAAAATGGCAATGAACCTTGTTTGACAGAGGCCAAAGGGAAAGCTCATAAGATGAGTGGATATAATCATTCACAGAAGGTGGTGGGGTTATGCAACTGAAACAGTTGGCTCCATGCACTGTATGTGATTTTTCACATTTCTAGAGACATATTTCGTAGTCTCCATCACTGAGATATGAGGGAAATCTCATAAATGAACAAATGGAAATGGAACATAGATTAAAAGCCATTTCTATGTAGATAACATGAATTAAATTAGGTTGTGGACTAATATTTGCTAAACTATTGGACGATGATAAGCTTAAGGGCCCAATTTATGCTAATTGGTTTTGTAACCTTTGTTGGCTCTGACATCCAAAAAATTGGACAAAGTTGCTAAGAATCCTTCTTTGGATCATCCGGGTGATAGGGCTTCTGAGGCCCGCAGGAGGGAATATCAAGAATGGGAGGAGAAAAACTCTCTTGCCCGGTGCTACATCATAGCCTCCTTAGACAATCAGATACAGTGGCAGTTCGATCAGACCGAAGTGTCTAAGGATCTTGGACAGTCTAAGGACCATGTACAAAGATAAGAATCATGGCAATGATGTGCATTTCAAATGTGTTTGAAATTTAGTTTTGCAAAACATATTTATATAGAGATATACTTATATATTATGTTTTCAGAAATTGTTTGCAAAATGTTTTAATTCACGGGATCCATGTAAGTAGAGAGTGTAACACTTTACCTTGCAGCCGAGGGAGAGGTCCTCTCTTGTCAGGCAGTGTTTGATCATTAAGGGCTCAAAGGATAAGTGTAAGACCATTGAGGGTTATACCTAATGGGCTAATTGATAACTCTACATTTTGATGCCTAAAAGGCATCAATTCAGGGGTCTTTTCGGCCTTAGAATAGTCAAGATGTGCTCTTTTCCCAGTTAAATACAATGTTCTGGCCTTTAAGGGTCTCTATGCAAATTCTGGGGAAAACTGAGAAGTTTTCATGGTTGAAACGCAGATTTTGGGAAGCTGGTGTGAAGTCCAATTGAGAGAGGGGGTGTTTTTGTTAAAATTTGAAAGCAGGAGGGTGCCTCCTAGCTGCTAAACCTAGTTTGGCTCCCCTCCTACTGTATTAGCATGCTCCCCATGCCTCCCCATGCCTTAGCAAACCCTAGGGCGCCTTTTAACCCATTCTTTTCACTCTTAGTAAACCTAGCCGCCCTTAGGTGTTTAATCTCCACCCTCCACATCTTTTAATCTCAACCACTCATTCTAGGGCACTCTTTTTGCAGCTTTTAAACCCTAGGGCACCACCTAACTTTTAATCCTCACCATTCAGACCCTCACTACTAGATCTCAGCCCTCCACTACATCTTATATCTCAACCATTCACTCTAGGGTGCCACCCACTCTTCTAATCTCCACCTTTCAACCCTAGGTGCCTCAATCTCCTCCATTTATTTTTGGGCGGCCAAATCTCAACCCTACATAATATTGGGCACCCTCCCCTTTTATTCTTAGCCTTAGGATCTCCCCAAAACCATCCTCACCCTCCATTAGAAACCCTAGGGCGCCCATAACTTTGCTAAAACCCAGTTGTTGTCACCTTCTTTCTCTCTAATCCCAATTGTATCCACACTTCTCTATAAAAAGGACCCAAGGGCTCCTGAGAGGGTTGGATTCTGCCCCCAGGTAAGATGGAAGGCTGATCTTGAGAAGTTCAAGGGTAGAGGAAGAGGATGACTCCCAGGTAAGAGGAGGGGTTCCTACTTGCAGTCCGCCAACACCACTGCTGCCACCTCTGGAATCGGATCCCGACCACTGTTCAAATTCTATATTTTCCTCAGTTTAATTAATTAATTTTTATATTTCTACACTTCCCACTTGTGTTCTCTTGTCCGGATTTGAGTATGTATTAATTTTTCCCTCGCTTCCCTATGGATACGACCCGTTCTCATCATTTTACTACGTTTGTAATTGTTTGAGAATTGGAAAAAATTTATAAATATTAAACTGGTGTTCCGAAGTGATTAACGACATACTTCCAGACACACCACTAATCTTGCATCTGCCCACAGTCCTTGGGCCTTCATAAGATGGCTGGACTCAAGGACCACTTAGTGTAAATGTTGGGTCCATTTAGAGCCGATGAAAGTCGTACGTATGGCTTGGAGGGAGATCYTTCATATCTTTCGAGATCCACCCTACAATATGGGGTCAAAAAGCCAAAATAAGTGATTTTAACCCTTACAAAAAGAAAACTGATTCTTGAACCTCTTTTACGCTCATGTCATGTAGTCAATAATGAATTCGGCCAGGCCTTGTAACAAAGGCTAGGTTGAACCCATGTGGCTGATGTGTAAATCAATGATAGGGTCCCACACCATACAAAGAGAGCCAAGATAGCCAGCATTAAAAGGAAGTGAGCCTGAAAGCTTAATGGGCCTAAAGCCCATTTCAAACTGGGTTAATTAAATAGGGGGAATCTGAGTATGGATCAACAGATAAGGATAAGAGGATAAATCTTATCCACTTAAAGAGTCCAGATCCAAATAGAGATTTGGATCAGGAAACTTCTAATTAGATTAGGAGTAGCTGATCTTGATATGAAGATAGATAAGGGATTATCCTTATCACTTAAAGAGTTCAGGTCCAAATAAAGATTTAGATCAAGAAACTCCTAATTAGATTAAGAGATCATCTCTTTAAGGCTATATATAGAGAGCAGGGAGGACCTGAAAATAACAATAGAGAACACTGTTTGAATGTTTCGCCTTCAGTTCTTTCTCTTCCTACTCTTGCCGCCCTACCTTGTTCGATATCCATTTGTTGGAACTGATCAAGATTGGATCTTGATATTGTTTCTTGTCAGAAGAAACAATTCATAAGTTGTGATCACTACCTGATTCGATTCTTGCTGAAGAATCACAAGTTCTTGGTGAAGAACTACCTGCTGACCCTACCTCATCCTAAGCTGTGTTATCTTCAGTAGAGGGAGGATTTGGTATACTCTTTGGGCATGAACACTTGTGTTGGGAGGAGCATTTTTGCGTGGATTCTGTATCAGGTATACCTCTCCCTAATCTCGCTTTCAGATTTAGTTCGGTTTGGTTACAAGAACAAACCTTGAAAATGCAGTTTTCTAAATTTAAAATACGATTCTCGGATGGAAGTAAAGAAAATTTTGAAATTTTGCTCAACCTTCCTACAGGGTTTGACCATCCATATGATGGATCTCCCATCCCTTCCCTTCAGCTGGCCCATTTAGGTTCACTTTGTATGGTGTGGGACCCCAACAATGACCTTACATAAGCCCACATGGTTTCAGCCCAACCTTTGAGAAAAGGCCTAGCCAAATTCACTATCAAGTACATTGAACCCCTATGTCCATCAGTATGGACTCTTAATGGGCCCAACATTTACAGTTAAATGATGCTTGAGTCCAGCCATCCTATGAAGGCCCAAGGACAATGGACTTAAGTAAGATATAGCCCATCAGGTAAACAACACTTAATGGTCTCTTACACTTAACCTCTCAGCCCATAATGAACAAATACTACCTGACAGGGAAGGGCCTCTCCCCTGACTGTAAGGTTAGTGTTGCACTCTTTGCTCGGATGGGTCTCAGGATTTAAAACCTTTTGAAAACCCTTTTTCTTAAAACATAATATATATATCATATAAATATATTTTGCAAAACAAATCTCAAACACGGTTGAAATCGACTGTCGGCAGTTTCGGTTTCCATCAAAGAGAGTGCAGTCCCAATTATTCACTTTGTCCGACAAAGGTGCTGATCCTATCACTATGATCACCCACTAAAGTGAATTCTCAGACTGCCCCAACATACATAGGTTTTGACCCCAAAGGATCTCACTAATTGGCATATCAAAGATAGCCCGATTCGACACCCAATATAGTACCATAATCAAGTCCAGTGGTTATGTGTAACTTTCTAGTTTTTCCCATTAGTCTCCAAGGTCTAGGATATAACTAGAAAATGGTCCAGGTTCTGTGCTTCAAACAAACACACATTACATGTGCTTCGAGTCTAACCCTAGCAACTGAGACAAGCTACTCCAACTTCTTTGGCAGAACATCAATGTCGGCCTTGGCAGTATAAACTCTCCAAGTCTATCCAACGGCTGAGAACATGATAAACTAACACGAGTCTCATAAGTGTCCAGTTTAATAGGTAAATAAATACACAAAAAGACACCAATCATAACATGAAACAATTATGTACTATTATTCATTTACAATAAATGTATCTGTACATCAATTTGATTGGAGCTAAGGGCATACACTGTTTAACAGAGACTACTTCTGAGGACATTGGAGTAGTTACTGAAGCATCTCTTTGATCTTCATATACCTGTCGAAGTAGTTGATCCAATCCACCTTTTGAAGATTGACAGTGATGTTATGTTAGGCGACTCTCAACTCCCATAATCTAATCGATGAGATCATAGAACTTGTCATCCAAAATCTTCAATTCTTTACCACCTTTAAACTCAAACTTTTGATTTATGTATGGTTGGTTGTGGGTGGTCCTCTATTAACTCTTTAGGGGGAGGGGAATGAGGTTGATTTCAATGGTCTTCAAACTTCTTAGTGCCATCTCCATGTTCAAAAAAGAACTAGATATTCCAAATTTAAGTTCAATGTAGGAGGCACTAAGGAGATCTACCTGAAGGATGATAGATGGAAGTAAAGAGAGGCTCCTTGGTAGGGGTGTCAATGGACTGGTTTCGGGTTGGACACCGCCCAAATCGAAAGTGGTATGGATGGATTGGACAGTCCTAAAGACGATGTGGACTCGGACTAGTCCATACCATAAATCGTCCATGTATAGAATGGATTGAAGTTGGATTAATTCGAAAGTCCGTTGGTTCATTTCATTTGAAACTTCCAACCGACAGTCTCACATAGGCAGAGAGATGATGCCATATGTACTGTATTGAAGAAGGCGCATTTTACAAAGACTTCCACAATAAGAATTAAGCATGTTCGAGACTTTGTGTTCTTCCCTTCTCGGTTCTCAACGCGACTTGATGAAACAAAAATTTAGGGGTGTCAATTGGATTGGATTTGGTCCAATCCGATCTAGTCCAATGTGAGTCCATTATAAATGGATCAGGTCCAATCCAATCCAATGAATGTTTTGGACCAATTTGGACTGGTCCAATTCAATGTCTGGGCCATCCAATTTGTTCAGATTCATTCTGATTTAGATTGGTTTCAACCCAAACCCGGTCCATTGACACATATTCTTATCTTATATCAATGGACCAGATATTGACTTAATCCAACCCAATCCAATATAAATTTGTTACAGATAGACCAGGTCCAATCCAATCTAATAAATATTTTGGACTAGATAGATTGATCCAATCCAATATGTCATATTGGTCTATCCAATCCATCCAAATTGATTTTGGATTGGACGGGATCCAATCCAAAACTGGTCCATTGACACCCTTAAACAGAACAGTACAATCCAAGATCTGACCTTGCTTGTACTCATATTTTGGATTTCGATCATCTACGAAAGTTCATATTTTGAAATGAAACCAAACCTGATATGATAATATGGATTTCTTTTCCTACCAAATTTGGACAGGATATGATCAGCCCTGATGCACAAATATATTGGAAATTGGGACAATAACTTGTTTACCGCATCTGAGTTGGGTCCACTCACCTCAGAAGCAGTGTTTTCAAAACTGGACCAAACAAGATGGTCAGACTGGAAAAACTGAGAACCAGTCACTTGATCAGTTCCATTTCACCCCCAAACCGCTTTTTGGCCAAAAACCATTGATTTGTTAGTGAACTGCTGACCTGGGAAGTCAAACCGTTGAACCATCGACTCAGAAAATGGTTTTTTGTCGGTTTTTAATTTTTTATATATATTTTTTTTCAAAATAGATGGTCCGTTCAGTCTGAGTGGTTGGACCATTCAACCCGAGAATCGGTTCACATAACAGTTCCTTGTCTGATCTGATTTTAAAAACTTTGCTTAGAAGTCTAGCGATCAACCTTTTATCCATAATCCACGTCACCCACTTAACTCAATTTTCCTTATGAAATTGTTGTGGGTGGGTTTACATCAATGAATGCAAACTTTGATTCTTGATATAACTAGTGCTTTCAAAACCATATTGGATGGTTGAACCAGAAAAACCGAGAACAAGTCACCTAATTGGTTTTATTTCACCCCAAAACAGCTTTTTGGCCAAAAATAGTTGATTTGGTCAGTGAACTGCTGACCTGGGCAGTCGAACCATCGACTTTGGTAATGATTTTTGGCCCCTTTTTAATTATTGTCTTTTTTTTGTCAAAACAGATGATCCATTTGGTCCGAATGGTCGGACCATTTGACACGGGAACCGGTCTCCAGAACGATTCCCTATCCGGTCTGGTTTTAAAAAACCTTGGATATAACTATATAATATACTCACATATACAACTGTGAGTATATTAAAACCATTGATTTGTGAAGCATGTCAGCAAGGTGAGAGCAAAATGTAATGTTATGAGGTGTGTGCATGCAAGGTAAGGCCATGATAATGCGATCAATGGGGGTGCATCAAGACCTAATAGAATTACGATCAACTTGTGATGGGGAACATGCCAAGAGTATGCAATGGGAGGATGTAACATAATGCTCCATCACAAGGTTCTTTTGTGACGAAATCTGAGTAATTCGGATCAGGTAGGCAGGCAGAACATTGTAAGCACGTTTAATAAGCACTTATAATTTTTTTTTGACACCTGTCCCTTAAAATACATTCAATCCACCCTTAAAAAAGATTAAAACCAACTTTTGACAGTTATCAAAATATTTATCATGCTTACTTGTGTTGTGCCTACTAGATCCTGTCCCAAATATGAGAGGATGACATAGCATATTTACGGGAAACAATTTTGTTGGAAACTCAATGTTGCCACATTAATGTCTTGCCACACCGTTATTTCTCATGCACTAGCTGCTTGTGCAACCTCACGGTAGATCATGCGTCACAAGTGATGTGATGTCTACAGTGCATCCATGCCTTTAGATATAGGTATTTGAAGGATTTGCAAGAATTTTTTTGATGTTTCCGCATGAATATCCAAAGTGTATCACGATACACATCCATACCAATAACATATGCAATATTGATATCTAGAACCTATAAATGGGAGATTGCTATCTAATCCAAGGTGATGTGTTTTTGGGAAACCATCAATATATAATAGTGCTAAATGGTTATCAAATAAGCCAATCAATAAATTATTTTTTGGCAAAATTGAAATAAATATGATGTCTATGTAAAAAAAGAAAAAAAGAAAAACACTTTATGTTTGGGGTTGTCTTCATATTCATATTGGAATGCCTAAAGGATTTTCTGCAGCTTGGCCGCAAAATAAAAGGTAACGTGAGAGTTAAATCTATATCCTGTAAAATAATAAAAAAATAATTTTTATGCACACCATTGACAACATTTAGAATTGTTATTCATTTGATATTCAACTCAACTCAACAAAGTCATGTCCCAACTACATGAATCCCATTTCACTGCCATTGTTAAATTATGGACCCTCAAAATCATTTCTCACTACTAGAACTAATTGAATGAAAGTATTGCTCAATTTAAGGTACGTTAGACATGTGGATCAGATCAGTGCTGGAGAACAAAGAAGATGACATCTAGATTCTAATGCTAAACAGTTCAACATGCCTCAATTGATCAACCATACCTGCAACTGAACCAACAGCAGCAACAAGTGAAACAAGCAGAGAAAACATGCTCAAGCTCTGCAAAAGCACCCATTTGTAACTTCCTCTCTTGACCTTTGCTTGTTGCATATACATGGATATGGGAAAGTACACTGTCAACGGCCAAAAGGCAACCGAACCAAGCAATCCCAAAATTGCATTGAAGAATGGAAATACCATAGCCACAAAGGTTGTAAAGCCACAGAACAATGTCCGAAGAAGAATCTTGCATTGTGTAAACTTTATCCTACGGGCCTTTGTAAAGGGTACTCGTATTGTATGCACATTGTGGAAGAATCCAGCTGAAGGATATTTTGAAGCCAGCCATTGCTCATATAAATGGAAGATAGGTTGTGAATATACCTAAGATGAGATACCGGATAAGAGAAAGCTCATCATGAAATCTACCCTCACGAGTTAAAAATAGGAGATGCTAAAACTTTTCTAAGAACATGTAACATCAACTTAATTCATACGTTGGAGAGAGCTAAGCAAGAATGATTCATAATAGGTTTCTCACTGTTTTTTTCTCCTAAGATCAGATATTGCTTCCAAAGCTTCATTTCAGTCAATTAGCTAGCTTTCTAGGTTTCTCACTTGTGTCAACTTGAAGTTCGATGATGCCAACTTGACAAGAAAGAAAGAAAAGGATAGATGGGATCCATAAGATAAATCTACTAGTTTCCCTGTTGAATTTCTCAGTAATATCTGAAATAAAATTTTTTAACCTTAGATTCACCAATGGATATCTGGAAGTCCTGAGTTCAGATCTGCTCCTCACAGAGCATGCCTCACACCATCCTCACAGTGCATCGCAGCAGTGCATTGGGAACATCTTCCCATGTTTGATAACATCATGTACAAGAGATATTCTCAATGCATGCCTACGATGCCCTGTGAGGTTGGTGTGAGGCACGCTCTGAGGAGCAGATATGATCTCGGAAGTTTAAAGTGAAAACATTATTACATTATAGTCATTTCTCTCGTTTGAATTAATGCTTTAACATCATGTAAAGTGATTTCATCACATAGTGTCAATAACTTAGAGATTAATTTATTTTCTAAAATTAATTTTAGTTTTTATTAACATCCATCTAATGAATCAGTTTTAGAAATTGACTTTATAACTTAAAAAAATAAGAAAAGTTCCAACAAAATGATATAATGAGAGAGTTCTAAAGTGAAATCATTATTTCATAATAGTCATCTCTCTCGTTTCAATTAATGCTTTAACATCACCATGTAAAGTATTTTTTTTTCACATAGTGTTAATTAAATTATACGGAAAAGTACAGACAGGCTCATTGCAGATTTCTGAATTCCACTATAGACCTATAAACATTCCCTAAATTATAAAATAATTTGTTTTTTTTAAATTAATTTTAGTTTTTATTAACATCCATCTAATAAATCAGTTTTAGAAATTGGTTTTATAACTTCAAAATTTAAGAAAATTTCCAACAAAATCATATAATTCCAAGTGCCTCCAAAAGCCTTGTACACTAATTAAATAAAATATATAAAAACATAAAAGGTTCATAAATTTTGTAAAATAATCAGAATTTTCCCAAGTGAGTATGCCAATTCATCAAGCGGCAGGCCTAGTAGATTGAAAGTTTGAAGACTTTGAGTCAGCTATCAACTAGACAATAAAACCAATTGATCCAATGCATGGAATAATTGTACCTGATAAGCTCCAATCAAGTGTACGAGGACAGCAATGTTCCCAATGTCGACAAGCCAGAATGGTTCATAGAATCCAGTAAGAACATTTCCAGGGGCATCATTTCCAAATGCAACATACCCCAGACAACCCAGAGACACATAAAAGAATGTTGTTATTCCAAGACCATATAGACTGGCTTTCTTCATTGTTTTATTCTCTGGCGGAGGAGATTTCAGCGTGTCCTTCATAAAGTGAAAGAATGTATTACATGGATTGCTTACAAAAAACCTTGCTTAGGAAAAAAACAAAGAGTGTTTTCTATTATAAAGCCTCGTACCTGGATTTCAACCAAAAGCATGGAAAAGGTATAGGCGAAAGCAATATTCCCTAGAGCTTGGAAAGAATGCCAAACCTTTGTGGCTGGAGTGATGCCCTTAGATCCTATCTTAACTCCTGTTAAACTCCCTCTAAACTTGGGCTTGGAAGCAAATTTTACCATACACAAGTACATTGAGATGAACAAGTAAGCTAAGGACATAAGAGCCGCCATCACTGAAAGCAGTGTTACTTTCTCCAAGCTTGGGAGTTGAGACAATATGATTTCTATTCCCCCAAATATGATCAAATATGAATTTCCTGATGTTTCACACTTCGCATCATGCCCTTTCTCATGGAAACAGTTTGATCGTTTCGTGGCCCTATCACATTCATTGGAGTAGAAAAAGCATTGTAATAATAGGTCAGAGAATATGCAGTTCATTAATGGACTACTAAATGAAGAATTGAAAGTATAGTTTGAACATCTTAAGTTGCATTATATATATGCTTACTAGAGGTAGAGGACCGTACAATCCACTGGATTTGTCAAGGGAAAATGAAACAACTAAAACCAATAACCATTATAAGGAAGGAATGCAATGCTGTTTAAAATAATTAATCTTTATTTTAATAATTTGTTACAAAAACAATTTAGTAATTTGGATTGATTATATTAATAATTTTTAACAAAAATAATAAATTATTGCTAATGAATTAGTAAAATAATTATGTAAGCCAAGCTTAAGGTTTAAGACTTCATGTTGGGCTTGGATTGATTCTCAACCTGATCCAATCTGCCCAAGTTGCACCCTTAAGAGCAATGTGACATTCATAATTGGACTAAGCCAAATTGGGTGCAACCTGTGAATGCATTATTTTTGGGTTTTCAACTATTTTTAGATAAGAATTAATAATATTGAAGCCAAAATAACTATGGAGGGATGGGCTACCCCCATTGTGCATCCCAATGAATTGAAAAATAACAGACCTTGGACCAGCCTTTGATTGTGTATTAACAGTTTTTAAGGCTGCATGGCCCAACCAGTCCCATCCTATATTATTATTTTCCATCTTTTTTAAACACAATAAGACGGTTATGGATTAAATCCAAATTCAATCTAAAATCCAACAGAATAATTTGATGTAGACACAGATCTGGAGATTTCATAATTGAATGTGGATGCAATTAGACTGAATGGAATCTAATCCATTTACAGCCCTAATGCCAACATTATGTGTGCACTTGGTGTACATCCCACCAAGGCCTAGCTTAGAAGAAAATAGTTGCTTTAGGTCTAGCTATGTTGGCCTAAGTTATAAATGATCATTTCTAAGTAGGAGTTTTGTAACAATTCTAATTGAGTCATTATTGGTTTTATTATTTTAATTATTTTTAAAAATATTTTATATTGAACTCTAATGGTTTATTTCATTGTTTTTAATATTTTTTAGTTGTTCTTACTAATTTTAAATGTCTTGATGATATTAGTTAATTTTAAATAGAAATAAATGTATTTTAATTTTTAATTTAAGAACTACTAATTTTTATTAATTTGTTAATTTTTAAAAGTTGCTAGATGAAACTTGCTAAATTTTAATATTTTATAATCTTTAGTGATTTTTTATAGGATTCAAATTATAAATTTTTGACAAATAATCAATTAAATAGAGTTTGAGTATGAAACAAATAAATGGAATACAATAGGCTAATAATGGAAGAGACTTATAGAAATATGTTAAAATAGGTTAATGATGGAAGGGATGGAACCTATGTCTTAGAATTTTCTCTCTCTCTCTCTCTCATGGTCTCTATTTTTAGGTGATTTAATTATTTATGGTAACTTTTTTAAACCAATTTTAAGTTGTTATTTGTTTATAGGTTAGGCTAGGCCTGTGCCAGCCTTGAAGTATTAGAACTAAGCTTGGGCCTTGAGAGCCTTATGCGGGCTTGGGCCCGAGTCGGACTGAAATGATCACCTTTAAGTAAATTGCTTTTGGTTTATTAAATTAGTGAGGAGAGGAGAGATACTAAAAGAAAAATAAAAAGAAAAAATAAAAGGGAAAAGAGTAAATGAATTTTTGGCAATTTAATAGAGCATTTGAGAGGAGAGAGAAAGTTAATGGAATGATTAATGAGGGGAGACAATGAAAGGTGTTAATGAAAAAGAGAAGAGAGTTAATGAGGAGAGATGTAAGTCTTAAAGACTTAAAATTGAATGGCTACTTGAGTAATTTTGTTTAATTTAAAAAAAATCAGAAAAAATAGAAAATAGATAAATGGTGGGGGAAAAAGGAGAGCCATGTTGACATGGCATATATATATATATAGTGGGAAGGATGAAAATTTTGTCATGCCCCAAACAACCAAAGTTAGTAAAACGTTCATTTCAATTATTTAATTGTTTGAAGTTTTTATTTGAAAAGAACACAAGAATATTAAATATAAGAGTTGCAAATACACTTACTAGAAAACAATTGAAGAATTGAAAGATTAAACCGTCAACAAACTATCACCAAGAGAGCCTGACATCCTCTTGTTGAGAGCTACGTGACCAGTTTTGACATGTTGTACTCATAGGATTGTGGCCAAAGGTGCTTTTTTAACGACAATCTAATAACTCTACCCTCTCCCTCCCCTCCCCTCAGAGGAAGGGGAAAAAAAATTACTCAAACCCTAAACCAAGAAAAATATAGCATCTCCCTCACTCCTCATATTGAGAAGAAGTGCAGATATACAGGGAGAGCAAAGTTGTTAATAGACATATCTTGAGATATTAAAAGTCAACCAAATTGTTGCATAGAAAGTTTAATTACCTTCTTCTCCCTCATTTCCTTTCTTTGGCATCATTAAAAATCACAGGGAAAACAAGAGCACGCATTACAACAAATTCTTTCAAAAGGATTTAGTTACAAAAAGCCTACTTTAACAAAATAATTATTTTCATCACACTTAAAATCTATACTACTTTAAAAAGCACAAATGGCCTCAAGAATATTTTTGGAATTTTCTATGGACAAAATTTACCCTTCTATATTTAAATTTAATGATAAAAAATGAGGGCAAATAGGGTAATCCGTTCTTGATATTAAATGAGTCGAAAAGAGGTAATTTAAAGATATTCAATGCATTCAATTCTCTCTCATTAAATCCAACATTTAACTTATTAACTTGCATTCATGTTCATTGAATCATATATTCAAGTCATTCTTTGTTTCTTCCCATCATTAAGTTCTATTAATTAAATCCATACTTAATAAATTAATAATTCTTATAACATAAAAGCTTATAATTTTAAAATCTACCTAGCAAAAATAGTGTTTTCATCTAGGTGGTGGTAAGAAATTAAATCATTTTGGGTTAAATGGGTTAATCCATGTTGCCCTGATTAAATAATAAATTAAAAAATAGATAAAATTAAAAAATTAAAAATTAAAAAGAAATGGAAACAATTTTAACATAAATATTAAACAATAATAAGTATGATAAATAAGAAATGTTTTTATTAATGATGGAAATGGAATGTAAAATTTAAAACCAATTGGAAATAAAAATATTTTCTTATTTTCTCTAATTAAATCCTATATTTAAGATATATTTTTCTCATCATTAAATTCTTGTAATTAAATCCACAGTATTAATTTTAATAATATAAAAATAAATATTTTGAAATGTAATTTGAAAACAATATCATTTTCTTCCTTCCTATTGGTGGTGGGTAAGCAATTCGACCATTTGGGGTCAAATTGATTAATAAATAGTGACATAATTAAATAATAAAAATTAAAATAAATAGCTATGAAATGTAAGAAGTATCTTTATTAATGATGAAAATGGAATGCCAAATTCAAAATCTACCTAGAAATGAAATGATGTCATAGTCAGATAATAAAGTTTTTAATAATTGAAAATACAAAGAATCACAAAAATAAAAAAAAAATGATAGTGAAAACTTTGGGCACATATCTAATGTTATATATTTATAAAAAATAAAATATTAGGTATGTCTCTAATATTGTGCATTCATTATGTTGAACAAAAATAAGTTTTATACATAAGAAATAATTTTATTAATGATGGAAATGTAATACAAAATTTAATGTAACTTAGAAATCAAACAATTTTTATTTTTAGATGGTGGGTTAGTGGTTTGATTCAAATGATACCATAGACAAACCAAAATTAAGTGTAATAAGTAAAACATATTTTATATTATGTAAATGAAATATATAATTTAAAGGGAAAATTATAGTCAAAGTTGGTTGTACATTTAAAAGTAGGTTGCAGGTTGGTCCAGAAATCAACAAAACTCTCACAACCAGCTCTACATTTCAAATTAAAAACCCCCGCCATGTCATCAAGGGCTTATGTGGCTGTTACTAACATGGGACTTCTTGTGAGAGTTTTGTTGGTTTATGGAACAACTTGTATTCTAATTTTAAATGTACAACTAGCTTCAACTATAAATTTCCCTAATTTAAAACTAATCCAAAAGCAAAGCTATTTTCTTATCTAGATGGTGGTTAGTGATCTAACCTTTCATTAAAACCCATAATGTCATAATTGAATAATAAATACTTAAGTTTAACTTTAATCACATTGTTACTTTTGTTAATTCTCAATTTCTATCTTAACTATGATATATCTAAAATTCAATTAATTAATATGAAGAAACTTTTCTCATGTGCAACGCAAGTGTTTAATTATTAGTTATTTAAAAGATTTAAATAAACATATTGCATGCTGTATATTTTATATTATTAATTCCAACCAAGGATTTTATCCAAATATAATGAAATTCAGAATATTCTCAAAATTTCTTTTAATATTTTTAAGCCACATATTTAGTAGTTCTGATTTTGTTTACCTTAAGTGAAACCAAAGTATTACAAAATTTATTAAAAACCATTGTCATGCATGGAGATTTTTAAATAATGAACCTCACTCTCAACATTATAAATTGAACCTGTTATAAAAAAAAGACATTATAAATTAGAGCTAATAACAAGAAAGGTAAGGTTCTTTTGTTTTGAAAAGTTAACATATTGTGCTTGCAAAGGAAATAGTTCACTCCATGAATAAATCTAAAGAAGGAAAGGGTTCTTTTCTTTTAAAATTTGGTCTTGCAAAGGCCTACAATAGAGTAAATTAGTAATTCCTTACTGCTTGCAACTTCTAGGTTTTTTTTTTATTCTTTCTGTTCCTTGATCAAAGCTTGTATTGCCTCTCCTAGCATGACAATCATCATAAACAGAGAATGTAGTCATGATTTTTCACCACAAAGAGGGTTAAGACAAGGTTGTCTCCTTTCTCCTTACCTCTTCATTAGTTATATTGAGATCCTGTCTAGACTCTTGTCACAAGTAGTGTTAAATGGTGTGCTTAAAGGAGTTAAGTTGTGTAACTATCATGAAAGAATGAACCATCTACTTTTTGCATACGATATTTTTCTCTTTGGAGAAGCTGACCACCATGAAGTAAAGAAAATCAAAGAAATGTTTGATCTCTTTTGTAGGTAGTCAGGCCAACAAGTTAACTTCAGTAAATCATCCATCCACTTTAGTAAAAATGTTCCATCCTTGACTAGAGATGCCATTAAGCAAGAATTGGGAATTATTGAGATGAAAAAGGACGAGATCTATCATGATAGTCACCTTCTTGTAAACTCCAACAATGCGTCATCTTGGAATTTTTAATTGATAAATTCAAGTCCAAGTTAAAAAACTGGAAAGCTGGAGTCCTCTCACAATCTGGCAAGACTACTCTCATTACGTCTACCCTTCAAGCTATCCCCTTGTTCTACATGGCCACAACAACGATACCTAAAGCTGATTGCAAAGTAATGGACAACATCTGTCGAGATTTCTGGTGGGGAAAATCAACGTTCAATATATTTGAAGGTCTGGCACACGTTCTTACGTCTACAAGATAAGGGAAGACTTGGACTAAGAAAACTTTCCTTGATGAACAAAGATCTTCTCCAAAAGTTAGCGTGGTGGTTTCTTATTGAACCAAATTCCATCTAGGCTCGAGTCCTGAAGCAAAAGTACCTTTGCGGAGTTTCCTTTTGGAAACACAACATCAGAAAAATTGCTTTCCTTGTTTGGCGAAGCATAATAAGTGGTCGTTCTAAACTCCTAAATGGTTGTAAATGGCTGATTTTAAATGGTTGGGAGGTGGATATTTTTGATGACCCAAGGGTGGACAGGGAGCCCATAGAAAAACCTCTC
Organism: Nelumbo nucifera; assembly: GCF_000365185.1. Next base: position 122,891 of record NW_010729469.1, on the reverse strand, counting down.
TCCTAGTCCAACTCTTGTAGTAAGGTTGCTCTCATTATTGATCACAACTCAAGTTCATGGAAGACAGATGACCTTGAACAAATCTTTAATCTTTCAATCATCAACAGAATCAGATAGGTCCAGCTTCTTACTATTGAGCAAGAAAGCGAGGATAAATTGATTTGGAAATTTACCCCACATGGGAAAAAGTGTTGGGGTTCATAATTTACCCCACAAGCTCTTGACAGATGAGTGTGAATTTTATAACATGGGCTACTTTGCAATTTTTCTAAGTGGAAAAAGTTTTGGGGTCCTAAAATGCTTATTCGTCGAATCAAAATGTTCATTTGGAGGTGCATTATGGAGGCAATCCTGGTTGGTGATATAATGAAAATTGGTGATTTCCAAACGTCCACTCTGTTTTGAAAAGCTTGAAACTATGGAACACCTATTCTTTTCCTATCCAGTTATGGCACCGATTTGGTTGGCCTCACCTATTGGAATGCGGTAAAGGGAATTTACTGCTGCGAGTTTGAGAAATTATTTTGAAAAGTGGTGAAGGGTGGACAATACATTTAGTTCATCCATACCCATTCCTATTTTTGTTCAGGGGGCTATCATAATGTGGTACATTTGGAAATCGAGAAACAGGTGGTCTTTGGGCTTGCTCACAAGCTTGCTCTATGCTCCACTCATTTTACATCTCATTCTTGTGATCGAGTAGCTCACAAGCTTGCTCAATATGCCATTAGGCATAACAGAGCCACGACCTGGTCTGAAAAGGCTAATAAAGTCTTTATTCATCTCTATTTCCACTTAATTGATCTATGTCAACAATTTTAACTATGAACAAAACAGGGTTACAAGACTTTCTGTGGTTTTCGTCAACTTCTTCAATTCACTCCTAGAACAAACTTATTTGATGATGTTTTACTACTATAACAACAAAATGAGCCCATAGAATATAAATACCAGTAAACTTCACTAATAGCGGATTCTTAATTAATGAGTATAGTCAGGGTAGATAGATTAACCACTCACATTATACTTGTGGCAGCTGTTACAGTGTACCCAATCATAGTTCCCCAAAGAATGATGAGCTGAGCGATGCCACAGACAAATACATCTCGTTTGCCTGAAAGAAACAACAGATATCCACATGGAAATCTAAGAAATCTCAAACTTGTTACAGTATGAATATTAACTTACATTACTACATATCTGTACTGCTTACCCAGACATGCTCGTACTACATCCATGTACGTGCGGTTCCTCGTTCCATTAACTGGATCTGGAGATCTGTAGCAGTCACAAAGAAGAATGGCAGTGAAATAGGTGATGACTGCAAAGATAACAAGCACAAGCGTCCCAAAAATCCACCCGATTTGAGCAACACTCCATGGCAATGCTAGTACACCTGATCCGATCACAGCCGTTACAGCATGAACAGTAGCTGTCCACACAGTACCTACACCAAATATTGCCCAAAGGACCAAGAAAACAAATACAAATCAACCAATTTGATAACTTGGTTTATAAACTCTATTTCACAATTCATGAACTCCGAAATGTAGTTTTGAATTCGATGACTATCTGAGTATCTGTATGTTATAACTGGGCAAAATTATCCGGGTCAACATGGAAAAGTTCAATCACCTTGGCCCAGTTCACTTTTCTAGATGGTCTTTTGGATAATGTCGAGCTTTTAGACTTTACAGTGGTTCTGAAAATCCACTACATAACAAAATCAATACCCATCATTTGAACATCTGGGTTGATTTCTCATGTGAGGCAGAATTTCATTTTTATGTTTTTTTCATGCGTCATATTAAACCTATTCTAAATTTGAATTTCCAAACTTGTTTGGGCTGGACTGCGTGAATGTACCAAGCTATTCTTTGTCTTAATGACCATGCTCCATTGCTCCCAAACAAACTGAGCAAGAGGGATCTGCAAGAGGACAAAGTCCATCCAAGGCAGAAGCAAAAGTAGGAGATTTCACTCAACAGAATTCGCTTTTAACGACCATGCCTCATTGCTTGATGTCAACAATAATGGAATCAATTCTGTTTTTCTTGGTAAAAGAATGATGGAATCAACTCATATGAGTAGCACTATTCAGAAAAAAAAAAAAAAAAGAACTAGGATGAGCGCGCTATTGGGTCCCGGAGCTATCATCCATTTATTCCATTTGGCTTTGGCTCAATTTATAAAAGAGGAAACCGTCGTGTTCATGGTGGATGATAAAGCCACTCAGTTGAAAAGTACTTAAATTTTCCAAAAGAAGGAAGCGTGACCTTATCATCCACCGTAATTAGTACCGTTTTCTAAATGAAGCAATAGTTTTCTCGTGTTTCCCACTGCCTTGCGAAAGAGGTATTTTGCTCTTACGTCAGACGGCCGACCCACTCGTTTTTTAATACAATAGGAGTATTCCTTCTGATTCTTACTCAGGAGTAGTTTAAGAGATTTAACGACTTATGGGAACGGAATCTGCTCCTCACACTTGGGCGCTTTACATGCACATCCACCGTGCATTGGAAACATCTTCCGAGAATAATAATTTAGAAGTATGGGAGAAGTTGCCAATGCATGATAGGATGTGCGTGTGAGGCGCCCAATGTGAAGAGCAGATCCGGTTTCTGATTTATCATAAAAATAATACAAAAAAGGTATTCTCCTTATGCGAACCTACTAAGAGTCATGGTTCTTACTCGGACCTACTGTTTTTCTTTTTAATGTAAAATGGGTCTTCGCACTTAATTATACCTGCTCTTTTTTTAATGCAAAATGGGTCTTTGTTACTCGGACCTACTATTTTTTTACCGCAAAAAAGTCTGAGTTTTGGCCATTTGATAAATGAGCTTTGGGCTGGAATTAAACCAAGAACTGAAAAACCTACAGAAGCAATAAGCATGTGAAGTTTCGTCTAGCGCCCGAGTTTTTTGCCATATTTACTCAAAAGCTGACAAAGCTTGACATTCCGTTTGAGGAGGCTGAGCCGAAGATTCAGGTAAGCTGGTTCAGCGGTTTTGTAGCTCTTGAAATAAGCTATTCAAATCCTTAAAACGAGTCAAACGACTGAATGGTGATTTCACTGATTTGGATTGGGTTCTCTGAATATTTTTACCAAACATGGCATATAGGCCGTGTGGGTGGGCTTACCTCGGAATAGCAGAAGCCGCAGCGTTTCGGCAGATCAGTCAAAGCTTCAGCCTCTCAATCGGGTATACGTGTCCGGAACCGACATTTCAGGCCATATAAAACACAATACATGGCATGTAGCATTAGCAGGCTCCACCGACCACCGCTCAAGATTATTCAACTATACACGAAAGTGTCTAATTACAAAAACACATTTTTTCACCCTACGTATTTACGAACTACGTTTCCTAGTCTGCTCTGCGATGTTTTCTCTGACTGTAGCTGGATCTTGAAAATTTAACGCTATAGCTGATTTCAAATTATGCTCCGTTATGGCTTCAGTTTCTATCGAGTTGTATCAAAAAATGACATCAACCATGAAGATTCTAAGACCAAAGTCGGGTTGTAGAATGAAAAATAGATAAAATAGAATGAAATTCTTCTCTTTAAAGGCTTCAAGCGATACCTGTTCTCTTGTGGTCATCCTCGTGCACCAAATCCATACGTTTAACCTCGCTGCTGGGAGTTCTAATTGCTCCTCTCTCTCTCTCCCCAGCTCGTTCGCTCGATCTGTCCCTAGCAAGAAGAAAGCATTTATAAAAGAGTGGTTGAGTGGGTGATGCTTAAGGGTTAGGCGTAGCTGTAAAGCAGTAAATTAAATGCATTTTATGCATTACCGAAAACGAAGCTAGTTATGACGAAGCGCTTTTCCAGGCAAACCTGATAACTTAGTCACTAAATACTTGATAGCTTATATCAGTATTTTGGTTGGTGGCGAGACGCTTCAATGGTGTGATAGTCGTCTTAACACTCCAAACTTTTGATGGATGCTTTGCAGACTTCTTGATGGTTTGACAGAGCCGCAGAGGGTGTTTTAATGGGGTAAAATGAGTTGAAACGGGAATTTTATTTTTGGTAAGCCGGGTTCGGTAACGTTATTATTTCTGAGAGCATTTTCCGATGATAACGTTATTATTTCTGAGATTATCATCGGGAGATGTTCTCAATGCATGGCTAGAATGTGCTCTGGGATGTTGCGGAGGATAATATTGTTGGGGGCTGATTTGGTCTCCGATACTTTGTTGAGGTGTAAGTAACTGAGATTGAGAACCCCAATGAATGAACTTGGTCGCACGTCTTGAGTAAGAAAGGGTCAAGGCGGGAGAAGGCACCCGAGTAATCTGACCATACATTCTGAGAAGGAACAGGTCATGTAGACTTTAGCCGCTTAGGGTAAAAAAGGGGCTGGATTAGAGGTCTATCACTGTATTGTGCCATGAGCCCAAGTGGGCCCATGTAGGGCCAGGCAGGGGGCAACATGATTTTTTTTAGAAATTTTGAAAAAAATAATAAAAAGTTAAAATAAATTAATAAGATAAATAAGAAATTGAAAAAAAAATATTAGAATTTTATTCCATATAAATTTTGGTGTATAATAAAATAAAATTGAAAAAATTTATGTACATATTATGTATTGGTGTTATTTAAAATAATTAATCTTTATTTTAGTTATTTGTTATAAAAATAATGTAGTAATGTAGTAATTTAGTAATTTGGTAATTTAGATTAATTATACTAATAAATTTTAACAAAAATAATAAATTATTCTTAATTATTTAATAAAATAATTATTTTTTCCATATTATGTATTGGTGCTCTATTTTATTTATTTTACTTTATTAACGTTAAATGTTACAATTTTTGTAAATATTACTTAAACATTAGTAAATATAAAATTAGGTTATAGTCATAATTAAATTAATCAATGCTCAAGCTTGAGGTTTCAAACTTTAGGTTGGGCTTTGGTTGATCTTCAACCTGATCCAACTCCCTAAGTTACACCCCTAAGAGAAATGTGACATTCCTAGTAATTAGACTGAACCAAAATGAGTACAACCCATTAATGCTTTATTTTTGGATTTTTAACTATTTTTAGATGAAAATTGTTAACATTAAAGCCTAAGGAGCTATGGAGGATGAGCTACTGAGTCCCATTACCTAGCCTAGCCCGACTTACACCTCAAGCATAATAATATTTGTCTGGGCTTGGGATAATGATAGGCTTGTCCATGTTAATTGTAAAATTATTATTTTTTTACAAATTAAATTTTTTTATTTAATTTTAATCTATTATAAAAAATATATAAAGATTTTGATCTATATATTAATATAAAATTTGTTATCTAAATATATATGTATATAACTTTCAATTCAAGCATAAAGGACTCTTGGGCCCTACCTGCTATGGCTATCTGTGGACTAAAATTCCAACTACAATCCAAGTCCAATAAAAAATTGTCATTATGTGTATATGTGTTGTATAATTATGTGTACATATAGGAGTTAAAGAAATAAGCAAAGACTTGTATTGAATGAGAATGGTTCGATGGGGGAACTAATCGATCCTTGTATATTTATAGATACAAGAGTTAAAGTTTATGTACAATACTCAATTAGGAGATCATATTACATTGAGCTCTATCAGATAGAGTTTATCCAGACTGAACTCTATCTGATAGAGTTTATCAAGTTAGTGGAGATCTATCACAAAACAGATAGAGATATGTGATGAACTTATCACAAGTTCATCGCATATCTATTGGCATGTCATCTTTTGATGATGTGGCAATATTGTCATCCTCAATACGCCCCCTCAAGCGAATGGGCATTGGGAAAACATGCAGCTTGTGTACTATGGATGTGAAGCACGGGGAAGATAATGGTTTGGTGAAAATGTCAGCCAGCTGACACAGATACTGAATATGATGAAGTTGGAGAGATTTATTGAGGAGATGATCCCGTAGAAAATGAAAATCGACCTCTATATGGCGAGTCTATGCATGAAAGATCAGATGAGCAGCAAGAAAACACACTCCCACATTATCACAATAAAGTGATGGAACTAATGGGAGACGGATTCCGAGATCCATTAAGAGGGATTGTAACCAAAACAGTTCAGTAGTAGTATTTGCAAGGGATTTGATTTCAGCTTCTGTACTAGACCTGGCAACTGTCTGCTGCTTCTTGGCACTCCAGTTCACTAGGTGAGAGCCGAGATAAATACAATAGCCACCAGTAGACCGGCGTTCATTAGGGCATCCAGCCCAGTCAGCATCGGAGAAGGCAATGAGGCGAGTAGAAGACTGGGAGGAGAAGAATAAAGCATGATCTAGGGTATGTTTAAGATACCGAAGAATATGCTTGACTGCTATCCATTGTTCGTCCGTGGGACTGTGCAAAAACTAGCAAGCCTTGTTAACATCAAAGCTGATGTCAAGACGAGTGAGAGTGAGATACTGCAGTCCTCCAACAATACTCCTATACTGAGATGGATCAAAGAGAGGAGAGCCATGAAACCTGGAGAGTTTAGTTGTCGCCACCATGGGAGTGGAGAGAGGCTTTGCACCATCAAGGCCAGCACGATGAAGTAGATCAAAGATACAGCGATGCTAACAAAGATAAAGTCCAGTGTGATCTCGGTGAGCTTCAATAGCTAAAAAATAATGTAGGTCACTAAGATCCTTAAGCTAAAACATTCGGCCCAGACTGGTCACCACGGATTTTATGAGTGTCAGGGAAGTCCTAGTGAGTATAACATCATCCACATATAATAACAAATAGATACAACGATCACCATGAGAGTAAATGAAAAGAGAGGCATCACAACGAGTAGTATGGAATCCCAATTCGACAAGCTTAGTGCTAAGGTGTGAGAACCAAGCCTAGGGAGCCTGTCGAAGTCCATAGAGTGCCTTGGATAGTTTGCACACATGAGTAGGGTGATCAACATCTTCAAAACCCTTAGGCTGTTGCATATAGATATTCTCAGGGACAAGCCCATTTAGGAAGGCATTGTCAAAGTCCAATTGTCAAATGACCCACTGATGGGAGACCACAAGAGAGAGAATAGTACAAATGGTGGTGGGTTTAACGACAGGACTAAAGGTGTCAGGAAAATCAACACCTGGTATTTGAGTGAAACCCTAAGCAATTAGCCGGGCTTTATAGCAATCCAAAGATCCATCAAGTTTCCTTTTGATCTTATATACCCACTTATAGCCGACCACATTCATCGAAGATTGATATGGTACGAGGTCCCAAGTCTTATTTTTAACAAGAGCCTTGACGGGTTGTCGAAGCCCTCAAAATTAATACTAGTCCCACAATAAAATATTTGTAGCAAAAGTGGTACTAGGTCGAATCCCACAGGGAGCTAAACAATAATCTCTTAGCCGAATGAATAATATAATTGAGTGGGAAAATTTAATAACTAAAATTAAAAGAATAAGAAAGCAATAGCAAACTAAACAAACAAGAGAAAATCAGTCTTACCGAATTCTGGTTCAAGGGTTCGGGTTGAATCGATTGGCCATCGATCCTAGGTAAATTCCAGCATTCTTGCGATTCAAGCATTTAACCTTAGATTTATTAGGATAGCCATAATAAACCTTGTGTTTTCCTAAATCGACCAAATCCTGCATTCGATCAACACTTATCTTTAATCAACTGGGTACTCCATATTAATTAATGATAGCATTAGGATTTGTGAAAACAGTTAAACCAAAATAACAATAATTGAGGAAAGAATGGTAGGGTCTATCTTATGGACGCCAAAAAGATTGCAGAATGGGTGGGCAAATTTCAAAAATTTTCCTACCTTCTCCCAACTGGGATTCGTATTCCCTAAATTTAGAATACAATATTCAAGGATCCTACTTGAACCATAATCGAACCCGATCTGAACCAAAAAGAAAAGGGTGGATTATACCTGATCCGGAGAAGCAATATCTCCCAAAGTTGGTGTTCACGCCCAAAGAGAACACCAAGATCCGCTCTCGCTGAAGATGACACAGCTGTAGGTGGAACGGAACCAGCAGAGTGCGTCCTACACACTGGATCCTTCTCAAGAACCCTCTAGAAACTCTAAGCACCAAATCTTTTTCAGTCTTTTCTGCAAGATTGATGTCAAGAATTGATTTCTTGATTTCTTTCTTCTGCAAAGATCGAATCTTGCAATAGTGAATGGCGGCAGCTGGAGGAGAACTCCTAGGACGAAGATGGCTGAATTGCTTTTCTTCTCTCTAGAGTGTGTATGAGACCTAATCTCAGTTCGCAGGATGCTTTCTTTTTGCTTGAACCCTTGGTTCGAAAATCTCTTTTCTCTCTTAGGGTTTCTCCTCTTTTCTTCTTGATTAAGAAAATCTCCTAAATTAGGAGTTATCCCAATCCAAATCACTATTTGGATAGGGGATTATCTTAATCCTATCTCCAGATTAAGTTAGCTTACTCTTGATCTTATCAGGAGGTTACTAGATTCAAATCTGATTTGAATTTGGTCTCCCAGAGTGGATAAGGTTAAAGGCCCAATCCTTTTGCTAACATTAATCTCAGATCCRCCCCATAGATGGGTGATCATATCARCSYAGCTCGAAATGGGCTTTTGGCCCATTAAGTGTTCAATGCTTAACTAGTTTCCAATCTGCTCCC
>NW_010729469.1:72691-91918 GCF_000365185.1 Nelumbo nucifera | reverse complement strand
CTGATGGGCTAATCTTGCATCTGCCCACAGTCCCTAGGTTTTTATAAGATGGCTTGGCCCAGGGACCACTTAGTGTAAGTGTTGGGCCCATAGAGTTCATGTGATGGGCTCAAGGGGTTCACTGGGGTTTTCAGTGAATTCGGCTAGGCCTTGTAACAAAGGCTGGGCTGAACCCATGTGGCTGATGTGTAGATCAATGCTTGGGTCCTACGCCATACAAAGAAGCCCAACTGGGCAGCAATTTGGAATCTTATTGAGCACTGATTACTTATTGGTTCTAAAGCCCATTTCGGCCTGGGCTGATATGATCACCCACTTAAGGGGTCGTATCTGGGATTAGGGTTAGCTAAAGGATTAGGGTTCTAACCCTATTCAATCTTGGAGAACAAATTCAAATGTGATTTGAATCTGGTAACCTCCTGATAAGATCAGGAGTGGGCTACCTAATCTGTATATAGGATTAAGATTATCCCTTATCCAAATACAGATTTGGATTGGGATAACTCCTAATAGGATTAGGAGTTTTCTTAATTACTAAGAAAGGAGGAAACCCTAATCTAGAATTACAAGAATTCGACCTAGGGTTTTTGCAGTAACATCTTCTGCAATCTGAGATAGGATCTCTGCTTCTCTAAGCTGAAATCTGCATTCACGCCACTTTCAGCCTTAGGAACTCCTCCAACCACCGCTACCTTACTGCTTGGTTCAAACTCCTCTGAAGGGAAGATCAAGAAACTGGTTCTTGAGATCAGTCTTTGCTGAAAGACTGATTTGGTTCGGTACGTAGGACGTACACTGTTGGTTCTGCCCCACCATCGCTGTGTCATCTTCAGCGGGAGTAGATCTTGGATCTTTCTTTGGGCATGAACACCGATGTTGGGAGATTTTGATTCTCCGTATCAGGTATAACCTTTCCCCTGATCTTTGGTTCAGATCTGGTCTGGTTTGGTTCGAGTAGATCCTTGAATATTTGATTCTAAAATAAGGGAATGCGATTCCCAGTTGATAGAAGGGAGAAAAAATTTTAAAATTCACCCACCTATTCCACTGCTTTCTTGGCATCCATACGATGGATTTCTCCCTCCTTTCAGTGGTATCAGAGCCATAGGTTCGAATGTTGAACCAAGAAATCAGATCTGAACCTGCGCAATTCGGTAGCAGCTGTTCTATCTGGGTATTGCGCAGATTGTAGTTTTATTTCAAGAAATTGTTTCTTGTTTGGGCGGTTGAACTTCAGTGGTATCAGAGCCATACGTTCGAATGTTGAACCAAGAAATCAGATCTGAACCTGTGCAATTCGGTAGCAGCTGTTCTATTCGGGTATTGCGCAGATTGTAGTTTTATTTCAAGAAATTGTTTCTTGTATGGGCGATTGAACTGAAATTAATTTTTGTTAAATCTAAAATTTAATTTAGAACTGTTCTTATTTTATTTATGATTTAATGGACTGTTCGTACATGGAGTTCGAAGATCAGATTTGGCGTAGAATGTCTACGCACCTGTTATTTGTAGTTTCTATTCATTATGGTCTGTAAAATAATTTTTTTTTTCTAGACTGAATGTATAGGATTCAATCAAGAATGTAATTATTTAATAGAAATAGGATTTCTGTTTTTTTTTTTTTATTTTCTTGATTGAGAAGACGACGGCGCTGGAGATTTGCAGATGAAGAGTTCGCTATCTGTGTTTTTGCAGTTTGGGAAACTATAACCCTAATTACTGACCTCTGTTTTGCAGGTTGTATGAACAATCCAGATCTGTTTTTGATTGTCAAAAATTTGGAATTTTAATTTCAGATCTTTCATTGAATTGTTTCTTGAATTAAAAATTGTTTTAGGACGACCAGATTGGACCGAAACTGTTTGGACAAAATCTAGAGTTCGAAAGGGGCTGTATTCAGTCCTGTTATTTCCTACTTCCTAGTCTAAAATCAATTAATAATTGGAAGAACCAATTTGGCCCAACCTATAAAGCCCAGTTTTAAGGGGTTAAAACTGCAAAAGCCCAGTTTTACATAAAAGCTATATGGGCCGAACTGCTAACTGCGATTCAGTCCATATACCTAGTTGATATTAATGGTTAATATTATGGACATTAAATGGGCTAATTAATGGGCTTTACAGTAGTTAATTGATTGGATTAATTCTTCCATTCCATGTGATGTGTGGATGTTTGATGTGCTGCGACCATGAGCCATAAATACTTGGCCCGTGATGTTAGTGGCTCTTGCGCACACCATGGCTGAATGCACATCATTGCCATGGTGTCCTATACGGTCATTGGATGACTCCTTCCTTTCATGGTGGGCCCCATAACCCTAAAAAGGGACGCGTACGGAAACCCTAGCAGAATTGGGCCACCATAAATCTGACTTTATGAAAGTCAGTGGGAGCCACTCTGGTTTGACCTAAATTAACTAGGGCGTAATTTTTTGTTCCCTCCAGCAAATATGAGTGCATGTGATAGGGAGATCCATATGATGGACTCTCTAAAGGCCTTCCATCATTAGCATGATAATGGGTCCTTCAGTAATGAGGAAATGCACCATAAAATTGGGCTATCCATTTGCTGTTGGGTCTATCAGAGTGTTTCATAAGATGATAGGGGTGTCATAGACCGATGTGGGAGGGGCTTCACGAGAAAATGGGAACTCTCTCACGGTACCTTGGCGTAACCTGAATATGATGGGTTAGCACTCACTGGACAGAAAAGTTTACCTGAAAAATGGCTCTGAACCTTGTATGACAGAGGCCAAAGGGAAACTCATATGATGAATGGATATGATCCGTCAAGAAAGGTGGTGGGGTTATACAGTTGAAACAGTTGGCTCCATGCACCCTATGTAATTTCCCACATTTCTAGAGACATCTTTGCCGTCTCCGTCACCGAGATAGGAGGGAAATCTCAGAGATGAACAATTGGAAATGGAACATAGAATAAAAGCCATATCTATGTAGGTAACTTGAATCAAACTAAGGTTGTGGACTAATGTTTTGCTGTTTTATCAGAAAATGGCAAACAGACAATTTGCTAAGCTGCTTGACGATAACAAGCTTAAGGGCCCAAACTATGCCGACTGGTATAGAAACCTTATGCTGGTCTTAACTTCCGAGAAGTTGGATAAGGTAGTTAAAAATCCTGCTTCAGAGCATCCGAGTGACAGGGCTTCTGAGGCCCGAAGGAGGGAATTCCAAGATTGGGAGGATAAAAACTCCCTACCCCGCTGCTATGTTATTGCCTCCCCAGACAATCCAATACAGAGGCAGTTCGATCAGATCGAACTAGCCAAGGACATATTTGATAGTTTAAAGACGATGTACAAAGAGCAGAATCGTTTTACTTGGCAAAAGGTCTTGAAGTTGTTCATGACCGCGCAGATGTCCAAGCGGCAGAAAGTTCATGACCATTGTCTTCGGATGATGGGCTACATCAACGAACTCGAAGCTCTTGGATCCGGGCTAGATCTTGCCATGCAAGTGAATACCATCCTTAATTCTCTGCCTCCTTCCTTTAATCCATTCATAATGAACTACAATATGAACAAGCTGAATGTCAGCATCCAGGAACTCATCAAGATGTTGCAGAGGGCTGAGGATTTGATCAAAAAGGATGAGCCTGTGGCTATGCTTATTGAAGCTAGCAAATTGGGCAAGATAATGAGGAAGGCAAAGAAGCCCCAGAAGAAAGCTAGCAAATCTAAGAAGTAGAAGAAAAACAAGGCATCCGATGCCTGTCACCTCTGCAAACAGGCCGACCACTGGAAGAGGAACTGTCCTTGTTAGACAGTTTTGTATGCCCTTAGCTTCAATCCGATTTGATGTACTTTTGATATTTAGTGTAAATAAATAAAGTGCAAGTTTGATTCATGTTGTTTGGTATAGTTCTTTGTAAGACCCTAAAACTAGACACTTATTGAGACACGTGTTAGTTTTAAATGTTCACAGCCATTGGATAAGTCTGGGGAGATTTATCCTACCAAGGCTGATACTGGTGTGCCGCCAAGTGTTGGGATGGCCTGTCTCGGCCACCAGGGTAAGACCCATCATGAAAACAATAATTTCAGCCACATCAGACCAAAAGTTCTAGGGGAGAGAGGCAAACACCAGCAAGGTAAGGTTGGACTCTATCGCATGGCGATGCTTCTGTTCAATGGTTCCATTCTGCTCATGAGTGTGAGGGCAAGCGAGCTGGTGTTCAATGCCTTTTGAGTCAAGATACTATGAGAGCCTCTAGTATTCTCCTCCCCATTTAGATTGATCAAATTTAATTTTTACATCAAATAAATTCTCAACATGCCTTTTAAACTTATTAAAATATCAAATACATCAGACTTTCGATGCATATGAAAAATCCAAGAAAATTTAGAGAAAGCATCCACAAATAACACATAATATCTAAACCCATTATTGGACTCAACTAGGTCTAGTCCCCATATAACTGAATACAGCAATTCAAATGGACGACTATAAGATGTAGATGAAACAGAGAGGGGAAGACGATAACTCTTTCCTAGTTGACATGCATGGCTAACTGGTAAACTAAATGAACCACTATAGGGAAGACCAAATTGAGATAGCACACACCGAACCACTTTGATGGAAGCATGTCCAAGACGATGATGCCAGATTCGAACTAATGCTTTCTCACCAATAAATGAAGTACTACCTGATGACAGAGCAGAAGTGATAGAAGCTCAAGCAGGAAATTGATAGAGTCCACCTTTATTGGGTCCATGGAGTAGAACTCTCCCCATATGGTCCTTCAAAAGAAAATGAGAAGGATGAAATTCAAAGACAACATTGTTATCTTTGATAAATTTGCTAATAGAAAGCAAATTCTTTGTAATGGAAGGAACATGATAAATATCTTCAAGATAAAATTTATGGTCATTATGAGAAATAACAGAAGAACGAATAATTTTTTATCTCCAAACCTGTGCCATTACTGATTTTCACCTGATTAGACCCACCATAGTTTGATTGAATCTGAAGATTATGCAGATCGGACGTAATGTGATGTGTTGCTCTGTAATCTGGATACCAAGCTAGGTCAAATTGAGACAAGGTACTAGTGTGAAAAGCAACTAGATCAGGAGTAGGATTTGGAGTAGGCTATCGATCACCACCAAGATAGGAAATATCAAAATGATGCCAACATTTCCAAACACCATGGCCAGGAATGTTGCACAGCTGGCAAACAGTGGTGCTGCTTCAACCTCTACCATGTCCTAAACCATTAGTGTGATTGCCATGTCCGCCTCTGTCGCTTATGTGCTGTGAGTTATTGTGCGATTGCTGGGATTGCTGGGAATGATTTTTGTTGGTCGAAGCAAGATTGGCAAAAGCACTATCATCTGTGTTAAGATAGTGAATTTCTCGGAGCCAAGACTCATGATTAAGTAATACCTTAATCATGGATTCATATTCAGATCGATTAGCAATTCTTAGTTTATCAAAGTCAACTCGATTAGCAATAGTAGTAATAATGGATTCATATTCAGATCCGAGTCCACTCAAAATACACATAACAAGATCTTGTCTGGAGACAAGTTCAGAAACAACAAAAAGGTTGTCGGCAATACCTTTGGCTTTCTGTATATATTCGGAAATGGAAAGGGTACCTTTCTTGAGACTTTGGAGTTGTCTCTTTAACTGCAAATTTCTAGATCAGGAGTGTGAAGCAAATGACTCTTCCAATGCACCCCACACTTCAGCTGACGAAGACATACAAACAACTTGAGTGAGTATACCTTCAATGAGAGATGAAACGATCTAGTTAAGTACCAACTGATCCAGTTGGTACCAATGATCAAACGCTGGATTGATAATTTTCTTTGTCAAATCCTCTGGATCATCAATTTCTTTAGGATGTCCAGGAGTTTTACCTTCCACTATTCCCATAAGTTTGCGATTTCTGAGAATGGGAAGAAGTTGCGGATGCCATAGGAGATAGTTGTCGCTGTTCAACTTGATAGGTAGATAATGAGTGATGTTGGGCATCGATCCTGCCATACCCGGAGTAGCTGCTAAAGTCAACAACCCTAGGTTGTTGATCCCTCCTTCTGTTGAACTGTTTATTGAAGCCATGGTAATGTGGCTCTAGTACCAAGTTAAAGAAATAAGTAGAGACTTGTATTGAATGAGAATGGTTCGATGGGGAACCAGTTGAACCATGTATATTTATAGATACAAGAGTTAGACTTTATGTACAATACTCAATTAGGATATCAAATTACACTGAGCTCTATTAGATAGAGTTTATCCAAATTGAACTCTATCTGATAGAGTTTATCAAGTTAGTGGAGATCTATCAGAAAACAAATAGAGATATGTGATGAACTTATCACAAGTTCATCGCATATCTTTTGGCATGTCATCTTCTGATGATGTGGCAATTATCCTCAATAATAGGTATCATGTATAATTATATAAAGTTTATAATTTATAAACATAATATTTTATATTCACAGTGATTTATTATAACTTTCAAAAGTAATTAGTTTTTTAAAACCATTTAATGTTTTGGTTATTTTATACACAATAAGATGGTTGCAAATTAAATCCAAATCCCATCCAAAATTTGACATTACAATCGTATGCAAACACAAATCTAGAGATTCCATAATCCAATATGGATGTAGATGCAAACAAATCCAATATGAATATAATCTGTTTACAACCTTACTATTAAACAGAGTATGCCCTTAGTGTTAGACAGCGTATGCCCTTAGCTCCAATCAGATTGATGTACATTAGACATTTATTGTAAATGAATAAAAGTACATAATTGATTCATGTTATACTAGGTATGTTTCTGTGCAATTACCCTTAAACTGGACACTTATGAGACTTGTGTTAGTTTAGAATGTCCATAGTCATTGGGTAGACCTAGGGAGGTTTATCCTGCCAAGGCTAATACTAATGTGTTGCCAAGTTAGTTGGGGTAGCTTGTCTCAGCTGCCATGGTTAGACCCAAAGCACATGTAGTGTGTGTTTTCTTGAACCCGAACCATTTTCTAGTTATGCCCTGGACCTTGGGAATTGGTGGGCAAAACTGGAATGTTACACATAACCCCTAGACTCAACTATGGTACTACATTGGGTGTCAGATTAGGCTGTCTTTGATATGCCAATCTATGAGATCCTTCAGGGGTCAAAACATGGGTATGTTGGGGTAGTCTGAGAATTCACTTGAGTGGGTGATCATAGTGACAGGATCAGCCCATTTGTCGGACAAAGTGAATAATCGGGGATTGCACTTTCTCTGATGGAAACCAAAACTGCCGACAGTCAATTTCAACCATGTTTGAGATTTGTGTTGCAAAATATATTTATATGAAAATATACAAATATTATGTTTTATGAAAAAGGTTTGCAAAAGGTTTTAATTCCTGGGATCCATCCGAGCAGAGAGTGCAACATTGTACCTTGCAGCCGAGGGAGAGGTCCTCTCTTGTCGAGTAGTGTTTGATCATTAAGGGTTGAGAGGTTAAGTGTAAGACCAGTTAAGGCTTTTATACCTGATGGGCTATTCTCAATTAAGACCACAGTCCTTGGGCCTTCATAAGATGGCTGGACTCAATGACCATTTAATGTAAATGTTGGGCCCATTAAGAGCCCATACTGATGGACTCAGGGGTTCACTGTGTTTAGCAGTGAATTCGGCCAGGCTTTGTCACAGAAACTAGGCTAATGGCTTTTGTGAGATCAATGTTAGGGTCCCATGGCATACAAAGAGAGCCAAGTTAGTCAGCAATTAATAAAGGGACATAAGCCACCTCTTTAATGGGACTAAAGCCCAAAGATTAATTGGATTAATCAACATGGGGGAATTTGGGTATGGATATGGGTTTGGATCAGTAGATAAGGATAAGAGAATAAGTCTTATTCACTAACAAAGTCTAAATCCAAATAACGATTTGGATTAGGAAACTCCTAATTAGATTTGGAGAGTAGCTCTTTATGCTATATAAATAAAGGAGGGCGAACTGCTCCAAGTTTACACTCTACTCTTAGTTCTCCCTCTCCTTCTGCTCTTGCCGCCCTAACCCTAATTCGACCTCCATTCTTGAACCGAGAGAGATCAGTTCTGATTCTGATTTTTGAAAGAAATTTCAGATCTATTTTCTTGCTCACCTCCCTTGCTCGATCCAAGCTGTTGGATTGCAGTTCTTGCTGAAAGACTTCATTGCTTAACCTGCTTCATCTCAAGCGGCGCCATCTTCAGTGAAGCGGGTTTTGGTACCCTCTTTGGGTGTGGACACCTACTTTGGGAGCTACATGTGGATTCCGTATCAGGTATTGCTCTCACTTTCTTTTGGTTTCAGATATGGTCCAGTTTGGATCAAGAACGATCCTTGAAAAATGTAGTTTTTCTAAAACTAAGAATATGATTCCCAGAAGGGAGAAAAGAAATTTTTGAAATTTCACCTAGCCACCCTGCATAGTTTGGCCATCCATATGGTGGATCTCCCTTACCTGCAGTGGTATCAGAGCTAGGTTCAAGTCTTGAACCAAATTTAGATCAGATCTAAAACAACACAAATCAGCAGAAACTATTCTACTTGATTTGTGCAAATTAGCAGTTTTCTAAGAATTCGGTTCTCAGATTTGGGCATTTTGATCTGAACTTAAATCTTTATTATTCTGTAATATATTTAGAATGGTTCTATCTTTATTTCTTAGATTGTTGAGTTGTTTGTGTGATGGAGATCGAATTCTTTAAAGGCGCCAAGATTTGCGCTCCCTGCATTTTTTTTCTATTCAATTTGGTCTGTAAATATTTTTTTATTTTAGACAAAATGTTTAGGATTTGATCTGATGTAATTAATAGAAATTAGGTTTTTCTATATTTTATTACATTGGAAGACTTGCTAGAGCCCGCGGAGGAGAATAATAAATTTTGCAGAAAAGAAATATGCAATCTGTGATTAACCCTTTTCTTGCAGATTTGCAATTCATTTGGATTAGATTCAGACCATCACACTTGCAGCCCTGTGTTGTGTGTTTTATTGCTATGATTGAATGTCAATTTTGGCTGATAATTAATTCAGATCAAAATCTTGAAAACTATAACATGTTTTGGATACCAAAGCCTAGGCCAAATTGACCGAATTTGGTCCAAACTGGTTGGACCAAACCCATGGTTCGATGGGGTCTGTTTTCAGCCCCATGGGTCACATTTTAAGTGAATAAAATTCGGTTATGGGCCAGGGTTTGATGGCCCATCAGATGATACAGTTCTGTCCTCCCTTGTAAAACCTAATTTATGTTAAGTAAAAGCAAGAACAACCCAATTGCTATATGGGCCGAACTGCCTTTTGCAGTTTAGCCCATATAACCAAATAATATTATTGGATAACATATGGACCTTAATGGGCTTATTTTGTGTTAACTTAAAATAATTAAGGGTTTTACAAGTATTCTAATTGACTGGATCAATTTGTGGATGTAATTGGATGTGATGTGTTGAATGTGATTCGTACATGTGCCATAAGTACTTGCCCCATGTTTAATCATTAGTGGCTCTCTACAAACATCATGGCTGAATGCACATCATTGCCATGGTGTCCTAAAGATCATTGGATGATCTCCCTTCTCAATGGTGTTAGATAGTGTATGCCCTTAGCTCCAATCAGCATGATGTACAATATGACATTTATTGTAAATGAATAAAGTACATATTTGATTCATGTTATTGTGGTGTATTTCTATGTAATACCCTTAAACTGGACACATATGAGGCTCGTGTAAGTTTAGAATCCTCACAGCCGTTGGATAGATCTGGGGAGATTTATCCTGCCAAGGCTGACACTGATGTGCCGCCATGTTGGTTGGGGTGGCTTGTCTCAGCTGCCAGGGTGAGACTTGAGGTACATGCAGTGTGGGTATTCTTGAAACCCTGAACTGGACCAAAATTCCAGTATTGCCCTGACCTTGGAGATAGATGGGCAAAACTAGATGTTACACTTGACCCCTAGACTCGATTATGATACTGCACTAGGTGTTGGATTGGGCTGTCTTTGATATGCCAGTCAGTGAGATCCTTAAAGGGGATCAAAACATGGGTATGTTGGGACAGTCCGAAAATTCATCCGAGTGGGTGATCATAGTGATAGGATCAGCCCCTTTGTTAGACAATGTGAATGATCGGGAAAATGCACTCTCTATGATGGAAAGTTAAACTGTGGGCAGTGGATTTCAAATGTGTTTGAAATTTGGTTTTGCAAATTATATTTATATAGAGATATACTTATTTATATTATGGTTTCAAAATGTTTGCAAAAGGTTTTAATTCCCGGGATCCATGTGAGTAGAGAGTGCAACGCTGTACCTTGCAACCGA
Organism: Nelumbo nucifera; assembly: GCF_000365185.1. Next base: position 81,575 of record NW_010729469.1, on the reverse strand, counting down.
GGGAGAGGTCCTCTCTTGTCGGGCAGTGTTTGATCATTAAAGGCTGAGAGGTTAAGTGTAAGACCATTGAGGGTTATACCTGATGGGATAATCTTGCATCTACTCACAGTCCTTGGGCCTTCATAAGGTGGCTAGACCCAAGGACCATTTGGTGTAAATGTTGGGCCCATTAAGAGTCCATAGTGATGGACTCAGGGGTTCACYGTATTCAGYAGYGAATTCGGCCAGGCCTTGTAACAGAGGCTAGGCTGAACCCATGTGGCTGATGTGTAGATCAATGTTAGGGTCCCATACCATACCAAGAGAGTGCAACTAATCAGCATAAAAAAGAAGTGAGGCTAAAAGCTTAATGGGCCTAAAAGCCCATTTCGAACTAGTTAATTGGATTAATTAAATTGGGGCAGATTTGGGTTTGGATCAACAGACAAGGATAAGAGGATAACTCTTTTCCACTTAAAGAGTCCAGATCCAAATAAAGATTTGGATCAGGAAACTACTAATTTGATTAGGAATAAGCTGATCTTGAACTGTAGATAAGATAAGGGATTATCCTTATCACTTAAAGAGTCCATCTCCAAACAAAGATTTGAACCAGGAAACTCCTAATCATATTAGGAGGTTTCCTCTTTAAGGCTTTAAATAGAGAGCAGGGCGGACCTGAAAAAGACACAACATAGAGAAGATAACTCAGTTTGACTATTTTTTCCTTCAGTTCTTTTTCTCCCTGCTCTTGCTGCCCTACCCTGTTCGATCTCCAATTCTTGGATCTGATCAAGATTTGATGTTAATATTGTTTCTTGCTAGATGAAACAATTTTGAAGCTGTGCTCACTACCCCATTCGATTCTTGCTGAAGAATCACAAGTTCTTGGTGAAGAACTACCTGCTGATCCTGCCTCATCCTAAGCTGTGTCATCCTCAGTGGAGGGAGAATTTGGTACAATCTTTGGGCATGAACACCTACGTTGGGAGGAGCTTTTTGCGTGGATTTTGTATAAGGTATATCCCTCCCTAATCTTGGTTTCAGATTTGGTCCGGTTTGGTTACAAGAACGAACCTTGAAAATGCAGTTTTCTAAATTGGGAATAGGATTCTCTGATGGGGTAAAGAAATTTCTGAAATTTTGCCAAACCTTCTTGCAGGGTTTGGCCATCCATATGATGGATCTCCCATCCCTTCAGTGGTATCAAAGCCAGGTTCAAGTATTGAACCAAATTAGGCAGATCTGAATCTACGCAAATGGACAAAAGGCGTTCTACCCGATTTGCATAGTTAGCGCTTTTTTTTTTTTTTTTTTTTTTTTTTTTTTTTTTCTGGGAATTGGTTCCCAGATTATGGGTAGATGATCTGGAAAATAAATCTTTATTATTCTGTTATATTTATAGAATTGTTCTATGAATGTTTCTTGAATTTTTGGGCTGCACATGTGATGGAGATCAAATCTTTTTGGTGCCAAGACTGGTGCACCCTGCGATTTCTTTTCTATTCAATTTGGTCTGTAAATAATATTTTCTTTTTATTTTTAGACAAATTGTATAGGAATTCAATGTAGTGTAATAATAGAAGAATTAGGTTTTTCTATTTTAATTCCATTTGGAGATTGTTGGAGTGTACAACAGAGGAGAAGAAGATTTCGCAGAAAGAAGTTCTGTGATCTGCGATTTTTTGCAGATATCGATTCTATAATCTGTGATTAATTGTTCTTTGCAGATTTGCAAGATGTCCAAGAAAATCACAATGCAACCCTCTGATTATGTTTTCTTCATAATTTGATTATCTTGAATTAATTTATTTTTCAGATCATTATTCTTGAATTAAATCTTGAACTGGACACCAAAACTTGGGCCGATTTGTACCAGATTTGGTCCAAATTGGTTGGACCAAATTGTTGGTTCAATGGGGTTTGTTTTTTTTACCCTAATTTGATTTATGCCAGAGGATTGATGTCTCACTTCGAGTTTTAATTCAGCCCACCTTGTAAAAACCTTGTTTTAATATGATAAAACTGAATCAGCCTTGATTTAGCTACATGGGCCGAACTGCTTTTTGCAGTACAACCCATGTACCAAGGTAATGTTATATGATAACATTATGGGCTCTGTTGGGCTGATACCAATTTAATCTAATTAATTAAGGGTTTTACAGATATTTTAATTGATTAGATCAATTTGTTTCATGCATGTGATGTATGGATGTGTGCTGTGCTACATACATGAGCCATAAGTAATTGGCCCCTGATTAATTCGATAGTGGCTCTTTCGCACACCATGGTTGAATGCACATCATTGCCATGGTGTCCATAAGATCATTGGATGATCTCCCCATTTTATGGGCCCCACATCAGCTTCCTCCTCAAGAGGAACCGTGCGGAACCCTAGCCGTTTAAGGTCCATTTAAATCTGGCTTTGAGAAAGTCTGTAGGAGACACTTTGGTTTGACTTAAATAAAATTAGGGCATAATTATTCGCTCCCTCCACTAAAATATAAGTGCATGTGATAGGGAGATTAATATGATGAACTCTTTAAAGCCCTTCCATCATTAGCATGAAGATGGGTTCTTCAGTAATGAGGAGATGCACTATAAAATTGGGTTATCCATTTGCTGTTGGATCTGTTGGATTGTTTCATAAGATGATAGGGGCATCATAGACCGATGTGCGAGGGGCCTATCCAAAAATGGAAGACTCTCTCACAGTACCTTGGTGTTCATGAATATGATGGGTAAGCACTTATTGGACAGAAAGGTTTAACCTAAAATGACAATGAACCTTGTCTCTTGTCTATCAAAAGCCAAAGGGAAAACTCATGAGATGAGTGGATGTGATCCTTCACAGAAGGTGGTGGGGTTATGCAGCTGAAATAGTTGGCTCCATGCACTGTATTTGGTTTCCCACATTTCCAGAGACATAGTTCGCAATCTCCGCCACTGAGATAGAAGGGAAATCTCAGAGATGAATAAATGGAAATGAAACATAGATTAAAAGCCATATCTATGTAGATAACATGAATCAAATTAGGTTGTGGACTAATATTTGTTTTGCCTTTTATCAGAAATGGCAAATAGACAATTTGCCAAACTGTTGGACGATAATAAGCTTAAGTGCCCAAATTACGCTAAATGGTATCGTAACCTTATGCTGGTTCTGACATCTGAGAAATTGGACAAAGTTGCTAAGAACCCTGCTCCGAATCGTCTGGGTAATAGGGCTTCTGAGGCCCGTAGGAGGGAATATCAAGAATGGGAAGAGAAAAACTCTCTTGCTTGGTGCTACATCATAGCCTCCTTAGACAATCAGATACAACCACAGTTCGATCAGATTGAAGTGTCCAAGGATATCTTTGATAGTCTAAGGATAATGTTTGAAGAGCTGAATCGTTCTACTCATCAGAAGGTCCTAAAGCAATTTATGACCGCACAAATGTCCAAGAACCAGCTAGTTCATGACCATTGTCTTAAGATGATGGGTTACATCAATGAACTGGAGGCTCTTGGATCTAGGCTAGATCATGTCACCAAAGTTGATGCCATCCAAAACTCTTTGCCTCCTTCCTTCAATCAGTTCATAATGAATTACAAGCTAAATGTTAGCTTTCAGGAACTCAGCAATATGTTGTAGAGGGTTGAATAACTGATAAAGAAGGATGAGCCCATAGCCCTGCTTGTTGAAGGTGGAAAATTGGGCAAGAAGAAGAGGAAGGCAAAGAAGAAACCTCAAAAGAAAACTAGCAAGCCTAAAAAGTAAAAGAAGGACAAGGCATCAGATGCCTATCACTTCTGCAAGCATACCGGCCACTGGAAGAGGAACTGTCCTCAATACCTAGAGACCAAGAAATAAGGTAATTTTGAATTCTTTGTCATAGAGGCCAATATGTTGGTCACTTCTGCTTCTTGGTGTATTGACTATGGGGCTTCTACTCATGCATGCAATACATTGTAAGGGTTCAGGGCAAACAGAAGACTAAGTGATGGAGAAGTGATTCTTTACTTGGGGACTTCTGCAAGTGTTGCAGCTATAGTCATAGGAACTATAGAATTTTATTTTAGAGAAGGAATAATTACATTAAAAGATTGTCTTTATGTACCCAATTTGACAAAAAATATGATTTCTGTTTCAAAACTATGTGTAAATGGTTATTCTGTTCTTTTTAGTAATGTGATTACTATCAAAAGGAATAACAAATTCCTCGCATATGGAGGACTTGGGAATGGTCTCTATGTTTTCCATCATTCTCTAGAAACAAATATAATTGAAACTATGTCAGATAATAACCCCAAGAAAAGAACCCGTGATGCAGTTAATCCCACGTGCCTGTGGGATTACCGACTTGGCCACATTAACATAGATCGTATCACAACGTTGGTAAAGGATGGTCCTTTGGATTTTCTAATTGTAGAAGATCTTCCAACCTGTGAACCTTACCTTCAAGGTAAGATGACAAAATGGTCATTTAACGGTAAACCTGAAAGATCAACAGGCACGCTTGACCTTATAGATACTGATGTATGTGGTCCCATGAATGTTAGGACACGTAACCAGCATGTTTATTTCATAGCATTTACTGATGATCACTCTTGGTATGGTTACGTGTACCTAATGAGACACAAGTCTGAATCCTTTAAAAAGTTCAAAGAGTTCAGGCAAGAGGTTGAGAAACAGTCAGGGAGACACATTAAGGCCCTTCGATCAGATCAAGGAGGTGAATATCTCTCTGATAAATTCAGGGACTACTTAAAGGAAAATGGTATAGTATCACAACTACCTCCTCCTAATACACCATAGTTAAATGGTGTGTCAGAGAGGAGGAACCAGACTTTATTGGAATTACCCACATCCTTTTGGGGTTACGCATTAGAGACTGCTATATACTTGCTGAACCGGGTTCCAACCAAACCCATTCCAAAGACTTCCTATGAGCTTTGGACCAGTAAGAAACCAAGTGTGAGACACTTGATGATTTGGGGATGTTCGACACATGTTAAAAGAATAAGTGCTGACAAATTAGAATCTAAGACCAGTTGTGGACTATTTGTAGGTTACCCAAAAGGCTCTGTAGGGTATTTATTCTATGACCCAGGAGAGCAGAAGGTATTCTGTAGTCGAAATGCGCATTTCTTGGAGGAAGATTACATCCTAAACAATCATCGTCAGGACTTGATGAGGAGAGCTCAAAGATAGTGGGAGATGTCCCACAAGCTCCAATTAATAACCAACCTAGGAGATCAACCCAGGCATCCAGACCTCCAGTTCGTTACGGTTATAACCAAGAAAGTTACTCTGTGGAAGCCACGCCTAGTGAGAAGGATCCCGTGACTTAAATGAAAGTTATGTTGGACAAAAATTCCTTAAAGTGGGTAGAATCGATGAGAGCTGAGATTGACTCAATGGAGGGCAATGGAGTCTAGACTCTAGTAGATCCACCCCTTGGGGTAAAAACAATTAGTTGCAAATGGACCAATAAGAGGAAGAAGGGCCCCGATGGTAAGGTTGAGACATACAAGGCTCGTCTTGTGGCAAAAGGGTACACTTACAAAGAGGGAATCGATTATGAGGAAACCTTTCTTCTTGTGGCCATGCTTAAATCCATTAGGATCCTACTAGTTGTAGCAGCATACAGTGATTACGAGATTTGGAAAATGGATGTCAAAACTGTGTTCCTGAATGAAGATCTTACTAAAGATTTTTATATGCAGCAACCGCAAGGTTTCATAGCTACGGGTGAGGAACACATGGTATGTAAACTCCAGCAATCCATATATGGAGTTAAGCAGGCTTCTAGGAGTTGGAACATCATGTTTGGCTCTACTGTCAAACAGTTTGACGTTGAGTAGAATCCGGATGAGCCCTGTGTTTATAGGAAGACTAGTGGAGATAAAGTTACGTTCTTGATTCTGTATGTAGATGACATTCTACTCATTGGGAATGATGTAGGAATGTTGACTACAGTGAAAGTATGGCTTTCACAACAATTCTCCATGAAAGATCTTGGAGAAGCCTCTTATATCTTGGGACTTCGACTCTAAAGAGATAGATCGAAGAGGATAATAGGATTATCTCAGTTTACTTACATTGACAAGATAGTCAAGCGATACAGTATGGAGAACTCCAAGAAAGGGAACGTTCCTTTCAAGCATGGAGTCACTCTCTCCAAGGGTATGTCTCCCAAGACACCTAAGGAGATTGAGGGCATGAAGGAAGTTCCCTATGCCTCTTCCGTAGGGAGCATCATGTCTGCCATGCTGTGCACTCGGCTAGAAATTGCTTAGGCATCTAACACAGGAGAAGAGCATTGGACCATTGTAAAAAACATACTGAAATACCTTTGAAGGACAAAAGAGTTTTGTTTAGTATTCGATGGTAGTTCACTACAGATCCTTGGGTATACCGAAGCCGATTTCCAGTCAGACCCAAATGATAGAATGTCTACATCTAAATACATTTTTACGATGGGGTCCTGTGTAGTTAGCTGGAAAAGTAGCAAACAAGGGTCCACAGCAGATTCCACAACCAAGGCCGAGTACATTGCTGCAAGTGAAGCTACCAAGGAAGCCGTATGAATGAAGAAGTTTATTCAGGAATTAGGAGTAGTTACATCCAGCACATTACCCATTGCACTATTGTGTGACAACACGGGAGCAATTGCTCAGGGTAAGGAACCACAAGCCCACTCGAAGTCAAAGCACATAAGAGAAAGTACCATGTACAATGGGAGATATTTGGATGAGGGGATGTCCTAATTCAAAAGGTAGAATCAGTGGAAAATGTAGAAGATCCATTAACTAAGCCACTAACACAGAAAGTGTTTGAGAAACACGTGGAAAGTATGGGACTCCGACTTGTAACCGATTAGACCTAAGTGCTAGTGGGAGCTGTTAGACTGTGTATGCCCTTAGCTCCAATCAGCATGATGTACATTATGACATTTATTGTAAATGAATATACATATTTGATTCATGTTATTGTGGTCTGTTTCTGTGTAATACCCTTAAATTGGACACATATGAGACTCGTGTTATATTAGAATCTTCATAGCCATTGGATAGATTTGGGAAGATTTATCCTACCAAGGCTGACACTGATGTACCACCAAGTTGATTGGGGTTGCTTGTCTTAGCTGCCAGGGTGAGACCTGAGGTACATGTAGTGTGGGTTTTCTTGAAACCCTAAACTGGACAAAAATTCCAGTATTACCCTAGACCTTGAAGATAGATGGGCAAAACTGAAATGTTACACCTGACCCCTAGACTCGATTATGATATTGCACTAGGTGTCAAATTGGGATATCTTTGATGTGCCAATCAATGAGATCCTTAGAGGGGGTCAAAACCTGGGTAAGTTGGGACAGTCCGAGAATTCATCTGAGTGGGTGATCATAGTGACAGGATCAGCCCCTTTGTCAAACAAAATGAATGATCGGGAAAATGCACTCTCTCTGATGGAAACGTAAACTGGCAGTAGTGGATTTCAAATGTGCTTGAAATTTAGTTTTGTAAATTATATTTATATAGTGATATACTTATATATATTATGGTTTCAAAATGTTTGCAAAATGTTTTAATTCCCGGGATCCATGTGAGTAGAGAACGCAACACTGTACCTTGCAGCCGAGGGAGAGGTCCTCTCTTGTCGAGCAGTGTTTGATCATTAAGGGCTGAGAGGTTAAGTGTAAGACCATTGGGGGTTATACCTGATGGGCTAATCTTGCATCTGCCCACAGTCCTTGGGCCTTCATAAGATGACTGGACCCAAGGACCATTTAGTGTAAATGTTGGGCCCATTAAGAGCCCATAGTGATGGACTCAGGGGTTCACTGTATTCAGTAGTGAATTCAGCCAGGCCTTGTAACAGAGGCTAGGCTGAACCCATGTGGCTGATGTGTAGATCAATGTCAGGGTCCCTTGCCAAACAAAGAGAGCCAAGCTAGCCAACCTTAAAGAGAGGTTCTCCTAGTTCCGTTACGAGTTTCCTAATCCAAATCTTGTATTTGGATCTGGACTCTCTTTAAGAGATAAGGATAATTCCTTATCTTATCTGTAGATAAAGATCAACCCTCCTAATCTAATTAGGAGTTTCCTGATCCAAATCTTTATTTCCATCTGGACTCTTTGAGTGGATAGCGATAATCCCTTATCCTATCTGCTGATCTAAATCCCAGAACCACCCCTTTTTAATTAATCTCATTAAGCCAGTTCGAATTGAGTTTAGGCCCATTAAGTCTATCTGCTCACTTACGCTCCAAATTGCTGCCCAGTTGGATATCCTTGTATGGCTTGGAACCCCAACATTGATCTACACATCATCCACATGGGTTCAGCCCAACCTCTGTTACAAGGCGTGGCCGAATTCACTGTAGGAGATAGTGAACCCCTGAGTCCATCACTATGGGCTCTTAATGGGCCCAACATTTACACTAAATGGTCCCTGGGTAAAGCCACCTTATAAAAACCCAAGGACTGTGGGTAGATGCAAGATTAGCCCATCAGGTATTACCCTCAATGGTTTTACACTTAACCTCTCAGTCCATAATGATCAAACACTACCCGACAAGAGAGGACCTCTCCCTCGGCTGCAAGGTACAGTGCTGCACTCTGTACTCACATGGATCCCGGGAATTAAAACCTTTTGCAAACATTTTGAAACCATAATATATATATGTATATATATATATATGTATATCTCTATATAAATATATTTTGTGAAACAAATTTCAATGGTTGAAATCAACTGCCGAAAGTTTTGGTTTCCATCAAAGAGAGTGCATCCCCCGATCTTTCACTTTGTCCAACAAAGGGGCTGATCCTGTCACTATGATCACGCACTTAGATGAATTCCCAATCAGTGAGATCCTTAGATGGGGATCAAAACCTGGGTATGTTGGGACAGTCT
>NW_010729468.1:163326-177630 GCF_000365185.1 Nelumbo nucifera | reverse complement strand
TCATTACCTCTGCACTTCTACCAGTTCAGGTGTCATCACTTCTGTTGGGGCAGACAACCGCCACTGCTCTCTTTGTCGGAGCCGTCTCTGTAACTGGAGGTGGCGGTGGCAGGTGGTCGTTGAAGTGCGGYTGTCAAGCGTCAGATCCTAAGTCAGTCAGGCGCGCCGCCTCAGGATACGGACTCCTTTGGTGTCAGGTACGGTTGTTCAATTCGACGGCCTGGAGACAAAGTGCCGGAGTGGTGTGCGAGGTGAAGTCTTGAGTTCGGATAAAAGTGTGGCCCGAACTGCCCTGGGGTGGGCCAGTTCGAGTTGTTGCCATTTGCGCTCCTCGTAAGGCTCGGGGTCAAAGGGAGAGTTCGGGCTCCTTTTAGGGAGCTCGGACCACTGGTTCCTCCTCTCGGAGCTCGCGCCTTGAGCGCACTGCCATGCCGAGCTATCGCTCCTGCCAGGTCACCCTCGGTTGTTTCCACGTGTTGGGTGGAGGTCGGGCCAAATCTTCCTCCATCACCATCTATTTTATCAAACATTAAAAGCCTTTTTTTATTAGAATTTATGTCAAGAGAGTATATTAGAGTGAAGGGTAAGACTGTAAATGTTTTGCTTATTATGGTAAACATGTAAGATTTTCTATATTCTATGACTTTTAGTTTCAATTTCAACCAACCTCTCAGTTTCTTATTTAACTTGTATTTGTTAGAAAGCATGAAAGTTAATAAAGATTCTTTATGATTTGTGAGCGCCCAAGATTGCCACATATCATTAAATTTCATTTCATGAGCACCCAAGGCCATTATTGTCATTTTAACAGTGAAGTTTATAGCATTTATAATAAAAGAAAATTAACAAAAAAACTATTCTTGGATAATCTTGATTTAATATATAAATTAGATTGGAATTTAATGGGATGAGAGAAAATGTTACAAACATTGACCAATATTTGAGAGAGAGAGAGGGAGAATGATCTTATTAGCGAGAGTAATAATGAATTTTATTAAAAACAATTAAGATGGATTTTGTTTGAGTAATGAATGGATTTTATTAAAGACAATTAAGACCTGAAAGGGTTTTTTATTTTGACTTCTTCTATTTTTAATGATTTAATTTAAAAATAACTAACCACATGTGTAAGAAATGAGAGGACTAAGGAGGAGGTTTGATTTTAAAATAGACCCGTATGTGCATGGGCTGGTTTAAAGAGATGCCCACGTTGTATTCAATTTATTAACTTGGGTGAGATGGTGAGTTTGATTGGTTGTAGGTGAGCTTAAATAGCCCCATATTACCAATTAACGGTGGTTCAAATGATAGGATCTCCCCCTCCCTGCCCGTTGTGCAGCCCCAAAGAAAGAAGAAAAATCTCATATTCACTTGTTTTGTTTTTAATAATTCAAAAATACCATAAAATTCTAAAGGGATTGAAAAGCAATAAGAGGAATTGACGTACACAACCTGGCCTAGACTGACCCAATGGATTATTTGGTCTTTATCTTCTCCAGTAGGTTCTTGTGGGTTGTAGGCTGAGGCTTTAGGGTTGGGATGTGTGGGCTTCTAACTGGCTAAAATGCCAATTTTTTATTGGGAGAATGATGGTTAAGCCCAGGGTCAGAATTTTTAGGCCCAAAGTACAATTAGGATAGGTATCAGCTCCGAATTGATGCCAATTCATGGGTGGGCATTAGTGTACAGAATAGGGGTTTTTGACATTTTAAATACTTATAAGTTTGCAGTGGAATTCAGAAATCTACATTTGACCTGTCCATACTTTTCTGTTTTTTTTTATTTTTAATTAACGATCAGTTTGAAAAGGTATTTTACCTACCACCCACGAAAAAAGTACAATTTTTCTTTTTGTTCTTTTATGATGATTGAATTCTTCCTCCTTGTTGTAGTTAATGTGCATTACGGGTCTGTTTAATTTGTAGTCAAAATCAGAATTGGAATAGTCTATTATTCCCATAATGTGTTTAATTCAGACAAGAATTGGAATGGAAGCTAGATTTAGTTGGAATTGAATTTCATTTCAAGGAGGGTGAGGGAACGGCCACTCCCTCAAATAAGAAAATACCATTCTCCAGAAGTGGGAATAGGATTCCAATTCCATTAATCAAACAGTTGAAACTGGAATGCGATTCCAAACCCCTGTTCCTACAAACCAAATGGGAACTGCCTTTTTTCTGCCACAAGTCTAAGGCTTATATTAAACTAATTATTTTAATAGATGATATTGATGTATATATTTTATGAAAATTGTCACTTAATTGTCGCCTTCCTAAGGTTGGGCTGAAATTTTGTTAAATTATGAATGCGCCTGAGCCCAAACTCTAGCCTGATGTAATTGAAACTCTTGAAACCATGGCTCAGTTTAGAAAGAGTATAAATACAAATATATACAGTATAGATACATACAAAATAATATAAAATACAAAGTTTTGCACTCTAACGTTTGTATTTGTACTCCTTCCAAACTGAGCTCAAGGAATTCGATTCTCAGTTTTACACTTATTGCTTGTAGGTGGAAGATGCCATTCATGATCCATTAGTGGAAAAGTGGTAGCCTGAACCCGAATTTGATGTAGTTGAAACTCTTCAAATTTGGAAACCCAATATTGTCCATACTTGGAATCAGGGTTTTTGAAATTGAATCGGACAATGAATCGGTCAGGGGTCTGGTTTCCGAGTCGAATGGTCCAACCATTCAAACCGAATGGATGGCTTATTTTGACAAAAAAAATAAAAAAAATAAAAAACAGTCAAAACCGTTGAACAATTCAACCACCTGGGCCAGTGGTTTGTTGACCAAATCAATGTTTTTTTACAAAATTCTAATTTTGGAAAAAAAATAAAACCAATCACCTAACCGATTCCCGGTTTTTTCGATCCGACCATCCGGTCCAGTTTTAAAAACCATGCTTGGAACAGGGAAGGTGCCATCATTCTAACATCCACGAGTGGAAAATGTGCTAAGCGTTTGGAGAGGCATTGTATCTTTTGGTCTTAATAAAGAAAGAAAGAGAATGAATTGAAGCAAATGCAATAAAAACAACTTTTGGGAGTTGGGAGTAATGGTGGTGGTGGTGGTAGTGATATTAATTTAATTAAAGCCCATGATGCCAGGCCCACTTATAAAAGAAATTTATTCCATCGTTTTCACACCAACCTCAAAGCACTTGCAGCCGTGAGGAAATATTCCCAATGCACGGCTGCAATGTGCTGTAAGATTGGTGTGAGGAGCAGATTCAGATTCTTTATGCACTTGGTAACTTACCTACCGTTGCAATTAGTAGCCACAGCCACTGTTGGTGTGTACCCAGATTTATTGCATAGTTGTGGAGATCGGCTTCAGTGCTCAGAAGACGGCATTTACACCGTTCATATAGCCTTTTATAATTGTGCATTGACAATATCTTCATATTTGTATATTTTTATATGGGGAGATATTCCCAAAGTTGAAAAGGACTGTACAAACGGTGTGAGTGAACCCCCGAAGCCAATTTCTTTTTGCTGTACTTTCATTCAGCCTGTGACAGGTGTCCCATTACGGTATATACATGTGTAAACCACGAAGAGACACTGATGACCCACTATTTCAGCAAACCACATTTGCTACAACACTATGGCCCCACCTTGAATCAGATGAAGTGACCTTGGTGAGGCCACAGAAATAAACCCAAGGCTTTGATTTTCAGTTTTAGCCTTACACTAAGACACTGTTGTAGCAAAAGTGAGATGCATAGTTTAGTTGATCACTTGGCAGAGAATATGATCAGTGAGCCTGAGCTTTGCATTCTTACTACTATTCAGTATACACCCATTAACCCTGCTAATAATAATATGAACATCAGTGAGCCTGAGCTTTGCATTCTTACTACTATTCAGTATACACCCATTAACCCTGCTAATAATAATATGAACATCAGTGAGCCTGAGCTTTGTGTTCTTACTACTATTCATCCATTAACCCTGTTAACTGGAATTCATTTTGTTCCTTTTTAAAAAGGAAAAAATCCTCTTTTTATTGGTGGATAAGTAGGTGTTTGGCATCAATACCGTCTATTCAAAACGCGGTACCACATCAGAAATCCGTTGTTTTTTTTTGGGGGGAAAGTGTCTGCTGTTTGGTTAGCCATTTTTCTGAAAAGCGTTTTCTTAGACTACGCCTTGAAATCGGGAAATTAAAATGTGGTATGAGAAAACACCCTTTTTCTACTGTTACTAGCAACAGTATGCTGACATGGCTGTGTGGCAAAAACAGCAATGGTACCAAATAAAAGACCTGAAAAAACAGCATACTTTTGCAGCACTAAGAAAACGCCTCTAAGGAAAAGGCATTGCTAAAACCGCTTAGAGAATAACCTCATGGACCAAAAATTTGTAATTGCTACAACTATGGGGGTGGTGCCCCATCTTATCTATGGCCATGTTATGTGCCTCAAAGTCCAAGACATTTTCTATCACAACTGTGGCAATGAATTGACTATGGAGGTAGAACAGTCTGGAGCTCAATAAAAGCTAAGTGTTTCATAGCTACAATTCGACAGCTACCAATGAAAGGGTCTTGGAATGTCAGGTTGGCAGCCGATATTAAAACTTCAGTAAAATACAATGCACCACATTGCAGAACTTTGCATTTTACTGCAACCTTATACAATTCAAAATAACAAACACTTTCACCCTAAAACACTAATACCCGCTCATGTATTGGCATCAATTCTGAGCTGGGACCTACCCCAACTGTACTGTGGGGTTAAAAATTCTTAGGGTGTGCTGAACAGTCATTCTCCCTTATTACTTTTGTTAAAATCTCAAAGTCATAGTTGCATATAACATTTTCACATCCTCCTCAATTGTTGAAAGTTGGAACAAATTGATTGCACTTCATAATATTTTCCTCCAGACTCATCTAGTCATGATGATATTTGGCATGTATTATCAATTACATAGGGCCCAGTGGGTTGTGATCTTGATTCCTGATCCTTCACACATGGAAAACCCAATGATAATGGGTGACCCAGTGGCCCAGGCCCATCTACAGGTCCTGCCACCTGTGGGACCAGACCTAGGAGACAGTCCCTTGCCTGAAATACCCCACTTTTACTCATCCCAACCAAAGTTAACTCGGAGTTAGGGGGAAGGCAACATCATTCATTCATTTGCCAGTAGAGAAGTTCAAGGCTTCAAGCCTTTAGGATATTGAAGGCCCCACCAAATCCCATTTGGTTAGAGGAACAAGAAATCACAGTAACTCATTACATATTTAAGAGGTTCAGACAAGAAATAAGGAAGGAGATACGAGTGCTTAACTGCTTATGCACAGTAGTTTTCTCCTCGGAACATCTCTGATGGTTATCAGGGCAGCAGTCTGAACTAAGGAGGTTATGCAATAAGAATATGAAGCTCAGTTAAAAGCAAGAGTAACAGTAATTGATGCTATCATCACTGCTTAATTACCATGCTCTTTCAAAAAGTAGACAAAGACTAAAGGTAGTCTGAGTTTAAGATATTTTTCTTTTATGACAAACACTACCGATCAGAGAGAGATACAGAGGAGATCTAGAAATCTATTTCTAATATTTTCTTGACATCTTATCTTCAACTAATCACTCATCATCTCTTCAAACAGACTCCCTAAAAGGTGGATAAAATATAAATATTTTTTTGGACACCTAAAGGTGAGATATCACTAGCTTTTAGGGGGTGCCAAACATGTCACTTAGCTGGAAATGAGAGGTTATTTGGGGCCCTACATCCTCAGCACTAGTCATTGCACTTTGATCACCACTAACAATCTTAGTCTTCTTAAATGCCTCCCTATCACCAACTCCTCACACTCACTCACTAGATAATTCTCTTTCTTGTACTAACTACTTTCTTTTTCTGTAGAAGGAGAAGCTAACAGAAAATGGGGTTCTCCAGTTCTCTCTTGGGTTCCTTCCTTTTTCTTGTTTTGATGTTCTCTGTGGCTCATGGGCAGCCTCTTGTTCCTGCATTGTGCATCTTTGGAGACTCTGTTGTTGATGTGGGCAACAATAATAACCTCCTTACTCTTGTAAAGGCAAACTTCCCTCCTTATGGAAGAGACTTCACCACCCAGAGAGCAACAGGGAGGTTTTGTAATGGAAAGCTGGCTACCGACTTTGCTGGTAAAAAAAAAATCTCAAGAACCATTAATTGTTTTCTTCTTTCTGGTAAAACTTCATTTTCTTCTCTTAATTTTCTCTAATGGGGTAATGGGTTTGTGTTGCTTTAATGCCTCTGAGCTCAGCTGAGACCCTTGGCTTCACTACATACCAACCTGCTTACCTTAGCCAGGAGGCCACGGGGAGTAACCTCTTAATAGGAGCCAACTTTGCTTCAGCTGCTTCTGGTTATTATGACAGGACAGCACAATTATATGTAATTCTCTCTCTCTCTCTCTCTCTCATTAACAGATGGTAATCTGTTGGAATTTATTACTTTGCAGGATGCCATTCCATTGACCCAGCAACTGGAGTACTACAGGGAATACCAGAAAAAAGTAGTAAAGATTGCAGGGAGATCCAATGCTGCCTCCATCTTCTCTGATGCTATCTACCTTGTTAGTGCTGGGAGCAGCGATTTTGTTCAGAACTACTACATTAATCCTCTTCTCTATGGAGTCTACACTCCTGATCAGTTCTCAGCCCTACTCATGCAATACTTCTCTGCATTCATTCAGGTCTTCTTTCACACTAACTATACTGGATTCTGAGCATGTATAGTATACAGCTCTACACTAGCTCTTCCTGTATGCTAATGAGTGTCACATTTTGCTATAGAATCTATATGGGTTGGGAGCGAGGAGGATCGGAGTGACGACGCTGCCACCGATCGGATGTTTGCCGGCATCTATCACTCTTTTTGGTCTTGGGAGCAACAAGTGTGTGGAGAGGCTAAACGGAGATGCTGTGTCATTCAATAACAAGCTAAAAACCACAGCTCAAGGATTGAAGAAGAGGCTTTCTGGTCTCAAACTTGTTGTCTTTGACATCTACCAGCCTTTGCTGGATCTCATCAACAAGCCTGCTGATAATGGTATGTGCCTGAAGAAACTTCTCTACAAGACTAGGCATGTTACAGATAGAAGTACAAACCGTTATGTGAAGATGCCTTGAAGCTGAAGGCCCTATCAAAATGATGGGGTCCACTACCTCATTGCACTCTGGGCCTTTGATTTGTTGACCAAAGTCAAGAGATTTAATGGGAGATTTGGAGATAAATAGATGGACTGGGTCTGGCCTCTGGACCCTGGGAACACAGGGGGTACCCATCCCATGATTCAAAAATTGAGACCCACCATTGGATGGGTCCCAACTGAAACTTTAGACAAATAACTAATGAGAATGGTCATCTTCATTCATTCAATCTCCTTGAACTCTCTTTAATCCCAAGCCCTATGAGGCCATGACATTCGTTTGTGCAACAGGATTCCTGGAGGCAAGAAAGGCTTGTTGTGGAACGGGGACAATAGAGACATCTCTGCTTTGCAACTCTCTATCAATTGGGACATGTACTAATGCTACAGAGTATGTGTTCTGGGATGGATTTCATCCATCTGAGGCTGCAAACAAGATATTAGCTGATGAACTCCTGGTTCAGGGCATCTCTCTCATCTCCTAAATAAAAACCAGTAACATTTGAGGATGTCTTTGCCTTCTTTCTATGGTTGTAATTCACCTCGAAGTGAATATACATCAACTGAGTGTCATCATGATGTCATGCGAATGTCTAACCATGTTAAGGCCGTGTTTGGGATTGCTTTTTCATGTAAATATGCCACTTGAAAAGCCACCTTTTGAGAAACTTTTTTAGTGTTTGGATAAGTGCTTTTTTGCACCGGTTTTTTATTCAAAACAGCTTTTCTATGAACAGTGGCGGAGCCAGGATTTTTTTTAGGGGTCAAGTTGAACAAGAAAATGAGATAGGGAGTAGAAGAAATAGGATTTGGGAAAAATTGCCCCAAAATGAGTCTTACAGATTTTTTAAAGAAAAAATTAATCTTTTTTTTAGGGAGGAGTGTTAGAGAGTGATCATTTACATTTTAGTTTAAGTTTTTTTTTTTTTTCCTTTCTCTTGGTGTCATTTACCCAGATAAATAATACCCATCTCTCAAATGGATAATTTACTTTTCACCTAATGGGGACGTTGCTAAAACTAATGTGAACTCTAGAGAGAGGATTAAGGTGGGAGCAACGTTTTTGAACCGTCATTAACCTGGATGGTTCAACCGTTCGGCTCGGGAACTGTCCGGGCAACCGGTTCCGTTTTACCCAAAACCTAGAATCTGGTCAAAAACCACTGAAAAAGTCAACAAATTGTTGACCCGGGTGGTCGAACCGTCAACCTGTCCTGTTCAACGGTTTTTGACTTTTTTATTTTTTAATTATTTTTTATTTTTTTTTTAATTTTGCTGTCAAAACCGGCCGTCTGTTTAAACCAGATGGTCGGACCGTTAACCCAAAAACCGATGGCCAAAACAATCCCATTCCCAAGTCATTTTTTTTTTTAAATTGGGTGGGAAGAAGGTGGGGTAGCATCAATTTTTGAGATGCAAAATTTACATTGTCATCCAATTCAAATGACAAATGAAATAAAAGGTACAAATTTTGTATGAGGTAGAGATGGATACAATATGAGTTGAGCTAAATATTAGATTCAAGGTTCTAAGTATCAATAAAAGATGCCCTACATCAAGCTCGTTGTATTCATATTGTATCTTCGGGGTATTGATACATCTTTCTTAAGGTATTTTCAAAAACAATTTTTAATAATTAAATTACTTAAAATGAACCCTCCTATGAATACAATAACATCCTAAAAAAAACTAAAAAGATAGGACGCACAAGGTTCAAAGTGTCAAACACCCTTCTCGAGATATCAAGGCGTATCAATACTTTGAACCATACTTAAACATACTTGAATTTGGCCTTTTGGGCTCGAATTCAATTTGAACTAGAAAATACTAACTTGAATTCGGCTGGATTCCAGCTCAAGCTTGTCGATGAACCAAGTCTATTTCAACTCAAACTCAATACTTGTCCTATTTGTTCAACATTTAAAAACCACAAAAACTCAACAGAAATACTTAAAACTATTTGTTGTTTTATTTATTTCTTATTATACACACATTGAACTAGGCGCAAATTTTTTACTTGGCTCAGATTTGCACCGCAAACAAATAGAACCTATCAGTTTAAGTTTGGGAAAATTCCCAATCAGTATCTTGTACTTTAGCTTGAGTGACGATTTAGTTTTCGAACTTTAAAATGCGATAATTCAGTACTCAAACTTTTAAAACGCGACAATCTAGTACTTGCTGTTAATGGACTGTTAGTTATGTATATTTCGTGACCTCATGTGTGATTTAAAACTTTTGAAAATATCAAAATAACCCTTGGAAGTAAAACACATTGTTCATCATCTTCTTTCTCAAGTAGATGAAACAAAGCCTAAGCTCTCTGTCACAAACACCAAAACCCTTGCAACAGAGCCCAAACTCTTTGTCACAAACACTTGCAACGACTTTACCTTTTCTCGCAAAGTTGTTTCAAGTCTTTGCCAAGAACAAAAAATTCCAGATTTTATACAATTTTTTTTAACTTAATACAGTAATATTTTATTCCTACAAGTAAAAGAGAGGAGAAGAACTAGGAGCTTTGTCTTGATACTTGAGAGAGAGAGTCTTTTTTTCATTTTTCAGAGAAGATAATTATAGTAGTTAAAGGAAAATTTTTCTTTCAAAAATTGCTTTGGTTTTAGTCTGAAGATGATGGAATATTCAGAGGAGAAAACAAAAGTACTGTCACAGGGATGAAAATTTTGACGATTGGTTCTGATTTTAACAGATGGTTGATAAAGAAAAGTAGATCACACTTGAAGGGCATTTGTGTCTTTTTCATACCACTTAAAATGCAAATAAGATAAAAAGTAGAAATTTTATATGATGTAGATTTTTTTGTACTTTAGACTCAGTTTGGGAGGAGCACAAATACATAAAAAATATCTACATATTTATTTGTATTATACAAACAAGCATTACAAAACTATACCAGGTGCAAAATTTGTATCTGCTCCCTGTACTATTAACGGCGTGATGGAAGAAATAATACTTCACTGTTCTTCACCGTTATAACGGTTATAACGGCACTTAACATATATTGCGATAAATCAGCTCGCGCGTCGCGCCAATCTTTACATGGCCCCTGTTATCCACTCCACGTTTCTTTCTTCTTCATTTCCCCAATCTCTGCTCTTCTCTCACTCCTCCACCCAGAAACCCTCCTTCGACCGTTACAAATCTTTTCCCTTCAGACCAACTACCGCAATAACTGTTTCTTACTTACCTCTCACACCCTCTGAAGTTCCCTTCTCGACTTCTCCCGCCAAATTCCTTACTAGACCACAACAGTTACAACTTCATAACTCTTCCCAAGCTCTCGGCAGTTCAGTCTCAGCCGATGATGATGCTGTCTCACTCCCCGATCGTAACCACCAGCTGCTCCGCCTTTCGATTCGACATGGCGATATCGAGCTTGCCAGTGCTGTTCATGCCTCAATTGTCAAGGCTGAAGAAGATGTCCACCTTAGCAACAGTCTCATTGCCGCATACCTCAAACTCGACCGCATTACGGATGCCCAAAAGACCTTTGCCTGTTTATCGTCGCCTGATGTGGTCTCTTATTCAGCTCTCGTCTCTGCTTATGCGAAATCTAAGCAAGAGGACAAAGCTATAGAACTTTTCTTTAAGATGAGAGGTTCAGGTATTGAACCCAATGAGTTCAGCTTTGTAGCAATTTTAACTGCTTGCATTCGCCTATCGGACTTGCAATTGGGTTATCAAATCCACTCGTTGGCTATCAAAACTGGTTACTCTTATTGCGTTTATGTTTCGAATGCATTGATGGGTGTGTATATTAGAAGTGAATGCATTAATCACGCATATCAGTTGTTTGGTGAAATGGCTGAGAGAGATGTGTCCTCATGGAATACAATAATATCAGCTGCAGTAAAGGAGTTGCAATACGAAAGAGCTTTTGATCTCTTTCGTGATATGCAGCAAATTGATCAACTTCGTGTTGACTCTTTCACGCTTTCGAGCCTTCTGGCTGCCTCCACAGGGAGCTTAGCTAGGATGGAAGGCCAGAAAATTCATGCTCATGCTCTTAAGATTGGGCTTCAGTCAAATGTGAGTGTGAACAACTCCCTTATTGGGTTTTACACTAAATGCGGGAGTATAGAAGACGTAGTGGCTGTGTTTGAGAAGATGCCAGTAAAGGATATCATAAGTTGGACTGGAATGATTACTGGATATATGGAGTTTGGATTCATCAAATCTGCTCTGAACATCTTTGATAGCATGCCTGAGAGGAATTACATTTCATATAATGCTATGTTAGCAGGATATTGTCAGAATGGTGAAGGTTCAAAGGCTTTGGAGTTGTTTCGAGGTATGGTGGAGGAAGGCATGGACATATCTGATTTCACTTTAACCAGTGCTGTTAATGCTTGTTCAATCCTCTCAGAAATGGAGACTAGCAAACAAATTCATGGGTTTGTTATTAAGTCCGGTTTTGGTTCAAACTCTTGGATTGAGGCAGCATTGCTTGATATGTGTACAAAGTGTGCAAGGATGGATGATGCTCAAAAGATGTTTACTCAATGGTCCTATAACGAGGAAATTTCAGTTGTGTGGACATCAATGATCTGTGGGTATGCTCGGAATGGGCAGCTCATTGAAGCACTGAATCTCTTTTATACAATGCAAGTTGAAGACATGATTGTGGATGAAGTTGCATCAACTGCAGTACTTGGTGTCTGTGGTTCCTTAGGATTTCATGAGATGGGGATACAAATTCATGCATATGTTCTTAAATCTGGTTTTGTTTCTGACATAGGGCTAGGAAGTGCAATATTTAGCATGTATTCAAAATGTGGGAATATAGATGATGCAATAAAGTCCTTCAATGTCATGCCAAAACATGATATGGCATCATGGAATGGCTTAATTGCTGGCCATCTTCTTCATAGGAAGGGTGATGAGGCCTTGTCTATCTGGTCAAAAATGGAGAAGATAGGTATAAAACCAGACTCCTTCACCCTTGTTTTGATTCTTTCAGCTTACAGGTATACCAGATCAAACTGTGTTGACAAGTGTCATAGTTTGTTTCTGTCCATGAGAAGCCTTTATGGCATTGAGCCTACACCGGAGCATTATGCTTCCATGGTTGATGTTTTTGGTTACTGGGGTTACTTCAAAGAAGCAGAAGAACTAATCAATAATATGCCTCATGAGTCTGATGGTTCTGCTGCATGGAGAGCTTTACTTGATAGCTGTAGATTGTGGTTGAATGCAAGTCTTGGAAGATCAGATGGAAAGCATCTTTCTGATATGGGCCCACGAGATCCATCTATGTATATACTAGTTTCAAATCTTGGAAGATTGGCTGCAAAACATCTTCTTGCTATAGAGCCACAAGATCCATCTATGTATATACTTGTTTCAAATCTATATTCAGCGTCTGGGAGATGGCACTGTGCTGAAAGGGTTAGGGAGGAAATGAGGGAAAAGGGGTTGCAAAAGATCCCTGGACGAAGCTGGTACATTCATCAAAACAAGGTGTATTCATTCTATGCAAGAGATAAATCTTACAGCCAATCCAAAGACATCTATAGTGGGTTGGAGATACTGATCTTGGAATGCTTAAAGGTTGGGTATGTGCCTGATACAAGTTTTGTTCTTCATGAAGTGGAGGAGCATCAAAAGAAAGATTTCCTGTTCTATCATAGTGCAAAGCTGGCAGTGACATATGGGCTTCTTATGACAAAACATGGAAGACCGATAAGGGTTACAAAGAATATCAGTCTATGTGGAGACTGTCATACATTCTTCAAGTATGTTTCAACTGTCACTGGTAGGGAAATCTCTCTCAGGGATGCTTCAGGTTTTCATAATTTCAAGAATGGTGAATGCTCATGTAGAGATTATTGGTAATAGAATCACTGAAAGCAGAGGTGGTAGTGGTACCCATGGCCTTGATGGTGCAACACTAGGGCCGTGAATATTAGGACAAAATACAACATCATCTAAATCATCCAAATGTTTTTTTTTTTGTTTGCTTGTTGATAACTAATTAGTGCTTGTAACACAATTTATATTTAAATACTTCAAATGTTAAAAATACATTATCTGGAAGTTGGATTGATGCAAGACAAATGGAGATTTATACTAATACAGTGTGTGAGGCTTTTTGTCAGATTATAACATCTTATATTTCTGTTTAAAGGTATGATCTTTTAAGTTGTTGAAATGGCCCATTAACTTGAAGTAATTTTAGATTAGATTTGCTCTCCTCTTCCCCACCCCATCCCTAGTAGAGGAGCTAATTATGTGATGTTTGAAGTGCAACAATTTCTTGCGGCCAAAGGGTGTAATTTTTCATTCTAATAGCTATGGAAAATAACACTCTAAGTTTTCATTGTTGGGTATTCTCTTGTCTGATAGTGGTTTATTTTTTTTGCATGTATATTTGGAGTATATTTGTTTCACATTTCTGATTCTTCAGTAAATGCTATGCAGCCATGCAGGTTAATTGTAATTTGATTGAAACTATGAGATTATAGTACCCTCATCATCATGTATGTCCTTCGTTTCTCCTGGTATGTCAAAACAAACAAGTGGCGGTTCTGATGCTCATATTTATAACCAATCGGAGCCATCATTATCCATTCTTCATAATAGTGTATTCTTCAGGTTTCTAGGTAGTCTTTTCAATTAAAGAAAGGCTTGAGTATCACTTCAAAATGTCATTACATGTAAGTGCATAGTCTCTACCAATGTTCATTGTCATGCACTCATGCCAAGGTGCCCAGATCCTTAAGATCCAAGGATTGTGCTTGAATTGCCCCTCGACCTGATCCAACTGCCTGAGTTATATCCCCTGGCAGGAAAAGGGAATGTCGTGTTTCCTTAATGTTATAACGTTATCTTTGTGTTATGTCCCAGAAACTCACACACAGTTCTCAGGCTCACAGCCGAATTCACACACTTGAACATCAACAAAAGAAACTAGTATTCATTCAGCAGAAAACATTAACAGTTGGTCGGTACTTCGAGAGACCGCCGGCTCTCCCAAACACTCCCAATATTCTTCACTCCAAAAAACATACCACCCCCCCTTCCCCCAAAGCCCCTTCTTATACTCTTCTGATAGCATAACTGACTCCCTCTATAAATGCCCAGCTGGCCTAGTTATAAATGCCCAAAAACTCTTCTTATTCATAACTGAC
>NW_010729468.1:141998-156796 GCF_000365185.1 Nelumbo nucifera | reverse complement strand
GGGGGGGTGGAACTGAGAAAAAATCCTTAGATTGGAGAGAAGCTTTTACTGATCTCATTATAGATCAAACTGTGATCAATGCAGGTCAAACAGGTCAAGATGAGCCTGAGACCGCTTGCATTTCCAAGACTATTAGCACAAATGAAAATTAGATTGATCAAGTCAAGTGAATCATCAAACCCAAAAAAAACCATTAAAAACACTCAAACCGATGAGGCAATGACTCAATCAACCCTCAACCGTTTATTTCGAACCATCCGGTCTAGTTGGTTCGTATACCTCCATCTCCACCAGCTGGACCGACCAACCCGTTGGCCCCTTCCCGGATCATTTCTCACTTTATTCAGTCCTACCTCGTGAAGACTCTATGCTGGAGGTTTCCACGGTCAAAGAGCCAAGCAACCCAGAACGGTTCAGCTCTCAGGTCCGACCCGATTAAACCAACAAGAAGAAACCGCAGACTGCAGAAACACTAACGTGCACGTTACGGATACATTGGCAAATGGCAAGGCCTGGGTGGGCGTGTTATCTGTTTTCACCATTACTTAACCGGATGTTCCGGTCACTCCCGTTCAGAAACTAGTAAAACATGCTCACCAACCTTGGCAAACCGTAACCGGTATTTAAGTTAACCTACATAACCCAAGATCTCCGGGAAACCAGGATCCGACACAGGTCTAAAGAGACCACATGTGGGGACTTCGAAATTCCAGTTGTCCGTTGCAGACATGAAAAATCCTTCTCGCTTCTCAATTCCTTCCTCGGAAAAGAAAAACAAGAATGAAAGTTGCTGCATTGGGTAAGCAAGATCTATTTACAAGTCGACGGGGCTCCGAGTGACTGACAAATGGACCCGGGTCCACGTGTTGTAGTTAACCCCACATTGCCTTCTGTCTGTTCAAATTATCAGATGTATAAGATGGTGAAAATGAACCGTTTGATTGGGTTCAATGCTATGGTTCAGTTTCCATACTCCTGGTATGGCCCACTCAAATTAGACTTGGGACAAGCAACTTTATATATTTAAAGGAATGTCATATTTTCGAAAAGAACCTCTAATAGGTCGGGTCTGGTCCGAAAAAGGGTGGAACCGGCCCAACCCAATTATTGTAGGGACACAAAATTCAGAATTCAGAACCAGAACCAAACCAATTATCAACGGGGACAATCGGGTTTGGATCGATTAGACCCAATTATATTTGATATATAATAAAAAAATCTATAATACATACCTTCTTTTCAATTGGAATCAACGTTTTAAAAAATGACCAGGAAATGGAACTGTTTTGGCCATCGGTTTTTGGGTCGATGGTTTAACCGTTTGGTTTGAATGAACAGCCTATTTTAACAAATAAATTAAGAAAATTAAAAAATAAAAATAGTCAAAACCGTTGAACTGGTCGATGGGTCGACGGTTCGACCCCCGGATCAATAGGCTGTTGACTTTTTCAATGGTTTTTTACCAAAGATCATGTTTGGGGTAAAACGGAATCAGTCGCCTGAACGGTTCCAGGCAGAACGGTCCGACTATCTGGATCAACGACGGTTTGAAAACCTTGATTGGAATTTCACTTTTAATAATACTAGTAAACATGTACGTGCATTTGCACGTGATAGTATCTCTAAGACAAAATTATTTATAATTCATGAACAGATTTTGAACAGTTATAAGTGGGCAGTTTTTAAGATGAGAGTAAAAAGCATATATGCCCTCTTTATGCCCATTGTATGTTTAGACAAAAAGAATAGAAAACGTCCAATAAAAATTCTAAAATGAATATACATAATCTCAATAAAAATAACACTAAAGTAAACTGTAATTATGCATATAAAACAATAAGAGTTTGTTAATTTGGCTTACAGGAATAAGAGTCTGGAATGGGAATCAGTTAATCCATTCGGATTCCAACTATTTGACCTGGTAGAATGGATTTAATGGTCATTCCCTCCCCATCCTTAGAAATAACAATTCCATTTCAGTTAATTCCCATTCTGGATTCCAATTCTAACTGTGAATCAAATAGACCTAAGCTTTTTTTTAACTACAATTATCTTCTATGTATTATATAAAAATTATTTTTAAACATAAAATATAACAAAAATTACAAAAAAAAAAAACCGCGATGCCTTGATATATCATTAATTACATAATCGGTATAAGATGTTAATTGGTTCTGAATTGCAAAACCCAGTTCCACCCCATTTATAATAGATCAGATGTGCGCCCCACAGCACATCCCAACGTGCATTCGGAACATTTCCCAATTACAAATACAGGAGTACACACTGAGATGTGCATGTGACCTTTGTGGGTACAGATGTGAACTCTGAGGGCACAAAACCCAGAATAATAACAACTGATATAATTGATTCTGTTCTCTTAGGTAGACCCAACCCATTGACAGCTATAATTTATGAAGGGCAATTATATCATTTTATATGAATCTCAGTAGTGGGAAGCGTGTAGGGTGAGAATTCGGTTTTTTTGGTTCAAAACCGAACCGAAAAATTGAAATTTTCAAAACTGATTTAATAAGATGGTAAATCGAATCGAAACTGAAATATGTGAAAATGGATTAAACCAAATTAAATTTTTTTTTGGATTATTTTTGGATATTTTGCTTAAAAAGAAGAAAAAGAAGAAGCTATCTATAACTTTAAGGTTGTAATTGAAGGTGAACGATTGAACTTGAAAGCCCTAAAAGAACGGAAAAAGCTGCAAGACTTAAAGTATTGAGTCTTGGTTATCTGAGATTGACTCTCTATCTCTTAAACTGAAACAGGAGGACTGGAACCTAAAGGAAGATGCAGCTTGCAAGAACAAGACACACTCACATATCAGGCCTCACACTCTCACGTAGAGGCAGAGCAGACGCAGCTGCAGCCGGCAGGACAGGATTGACGATTGAGGAAGACACCCTCAGCCCCTCACCTAGTAGGCAACAACAATGCAAATTTTCAAATGCAAAGAGATTAGAAAGAAACTAGAGAGTCAAAGAGAGACCGATTGAAGAAGGAAAACGCTTAGACGCCCGTGCCAATAGTTTACTTGTTTTTGAGTTTGCTTTTTATGGAAACTTGGCATTAAATGAGTAATGATGCATATTACATAATACATTAAATATTAATATAAAATTATAAATTATAATATAAATAATATTAAAAATATATAGTTATAAAGGTAAATCAGTTTTTTTGATTAATTGATTTATCAATTATAATAATCGAAACCAAAACTTAAAATACAAAACCCGACTGAAAAACCGATTAAACTGAATCGATTAAATCAAAACCAAAATTATACTCACCCCTACAAGTATTAACTTGGAAGAGAGGGAGCAAGTTGAGAATGAGAAAAGAGAGATCCAAGTATGTAAACAAGTGTGACCTTGTGAAGCTTTAATAATGCGATCTCCAAAGGGATTTGGAGTCAATTTGCCGATTTTATTGATTCTACAGCAAGTAAATCCATACAAATGCATAAATTAAATAGAAATTTAATTAAATTTAAGTTGATAAATTTAGATTTTAATATTAGTTTGGATTGATGTTACAAACATTAATTATTGGGGAAGGGGGTTAAAAATGAATTTATTAGAAAGTAATGATGAATTTTATTAAAAAAAATAAGACCTAATAAAGTTTTTAATGTAACTTAATACATTTTTTATAATTCAATTAAAAATACATAAGCACATTTTGAAAAAATGAAAGGGATAGAAAAACGTGAGTTATATGGTAAGCTACCCCTTTCCTTTTACCTTTTAGATATAGATAGATTGTCAGAAATTGGGATCTGTGATACCTCACAGAACGCGTCTCACAGCGACATGCCACCCTGAATCATCTCTCATAATAATAAATACTAAGTACGGAAGATTTTCGATGTGCGGCAGGATATGCCGTGAAGTCGGTGTGAGGCGCGCTAACCGCTAAGTGAGGAGCAGATCCGGACTAAGATAGTCAGATTGCCGTTGGCCGGTGGGGTAGGGGAGGGACGAACCTGGGATATCGCAAATTTGCATGGGGAAATCAGAATCAAGAACCAAGCACGAGGACGCTTGGCCTCGTGGCCTGGTGGCACCACGCCTTTATCACCAAATGTCTTTCCTCTATCCAGCCAACACCACCCCTTTCTCTGCAAATCTGCAAACCAGACATAACTATACACAGCCGGCCAAAGAGAAAAGGTCTCTCTCTCTCTCTCTCTCTATGTTCCCTGTTCGATTTATTAAAGCCTTTCTATCGCCACTCTTCTAGAGAGGGAGAGAGAAAGAGAGAGGATGAGGGACTGGGAGAAGGTCTCATCTCGTTGGGCATCTTCATCTTCATCACTTAAGCTCCTTCTGTTTGTAGTTCCTTTGGTTCTGGTTTCTGGGTTTGTTTCTGTAGTAGGTCCAAGAACCTCTACTTGGGTTTCCTTATCTTATTATCCATGGCCATGGGGATCTGGTTTTCCTTCTTCTTCTTCTTCGACTACAACTGTTATGACAATGACGACGACTAGCTTATCAACCAAAGAAGGTGAGCAGCAATTGAAGATACATCTGACTCCGAAGGTGGTGGGCCTTCATCATGTAGAAGAAACTCTCTCTGATACTTCCATCTTCAATCGCTCTTCTTCAGTGCTGGCTAAAGAGATTTTCGAAACCCAACAACTCGTAAGAGTAGTCTCTAATATTTGACCTCTAAAGACTTGTCTAATCATGGTTCTACCATGAATTTAGGACTAAAACTCTGAAAGGTTACTTATTTTCTGTTATATTGATTTGTAGGATGAAAAAAATGTAAAGGAGTTGCAGAGTCCAATTGACAGATCTGATGCTTCCCCTGTAACGATGAAGGCAGCTGATGTTGGTCCAGCGACAATGGAGGTGGAGGAAGATGGTAAACTAGAGAGATCACTTAATGGGTATGATGTTTCTCCGGTAATAATGAAGGTGCCCGAAGAAGAGAACAAACAAGAGAGGCTTAATGCGTCTGCTGTGGCAGAAGTGCAGAAAAAACGCAGAAGCAAATTGGAGAGGCTTGAAGCAGGCCTTTCAAGAGCTCGAGTCACAATAAGAGAAGCTGCTCATCAGAAGAGGAACCAAACTCCAGACTTAGACTATGTCCCACAAGGCCCCATGTATTGGAATGCCCAAGCCTTCCACAGGTACCAAGTATAGTAAAAACTAAAATCTCTCTCTCTCTCTCTCATTTGTTTCTCAATGTAGGAGTTATCTGGAAATGGAGAAACAGTTCAAAGTCTTCGTCTATGAAGAAGGGGAGCCACCACTGTTCCACAACGGTCCCTGTGGAAGCATATACTCGTCGGAGGGAAACTTCATTCACCAGATGGAGATGGACAAACGCTTTAGAACCCAACATCCTGAAGAGGCCCACGTATTCTTCCTGCCCTTCAGTGTTGCAATGATGGTTCGATTCGTCTATGTGCGCGACTCCCATGACATTGGCCCCATAAAACACACTGTTACCGACTATGTCAACATCATCGCCGGAAAATACCCTTACTGGAATAGAAGCCTTGCCGCCGATCACTTCATGCTTTCTTGCCATGACTGGGTAAGACATTTTTCTTCCTCTTCTTCTTCTTCTTCAATTCCCCTCTCCAAGTATTCTCAGAATTTTGTTGGTCATGGGATTGACTGGGCTTCACTGGCTATCCAATAAAAGCCAGGGGATCAAATGGGTTGGATCATGGGTTGAAATTGGGAGTCTTGCTAAAAAACAAAATGGGCCTGCCCACATGATATTTCCTTTGATGTCTCCAATTAGACTTTCTCATCTCCTTATTTGACAGGGGCCAGCCACATCTACCTATGTTCCACATCTGTACAACAATGGTATCCGGGTTCTCTGCAATGCAAACACCTCTGAAGGATTCAACCCGGCCAAGGATGCATCCTTCCCAGAAATCAATATGGTAACAAGAGAAATCAAGGGTTTGATTGGTGGCCCATCTCCTTCTCATCGCCCAACCCTAGCATTCTTCGCCGGAAAACTGCACGGGCCCGTCCGGCCAGTGCTGTTTGAGCACTGGAAGAACAAAGATGAAGATGTACAGGTTTATGAGTCCCTCCCAAGAGGTCTGTCTTACTACGACATGATGAGGAAGAGCAAGTATTGCATCTGCCCGAGTGGGTACGAGGTGGCAAGCCCCCGAGTTGTCGAGGCACTGTATGTGGGCTGTGTTCCTGTGTTGATTTCAGACCATTATGTGCCACCTTTCAGCGATATTCTGAACTGGAGGTCCTTCTCAGTTGAGGTTCCAGTAAATGAAATTCCCAACCTGAAGAGGATTTTACTGAATATATCTTCAAAGCAGTATATAAGGATGCAGAGGAGGGGGCTTCTGGTGAGGAAGCATTTCGAAGTGAACTTTCCACCCAAGAGGTTTGATGTCTACCACATGATTCTTCATTCTGTCTGGCTCAGAAGACTGAATGTTCGAATTCATGATGAACAAATATAGAGAAGGGACGACGACGAAAACAGAAATACTCTAATCATAAATCACTGTTGCAGTCGTCAGTGTCGGTTGTGGGTTAGTAATCATTCAGTTTAGTTCTCCAGTAGGATTCCACAAGGGTCAATGGGATGGTTGGTCTGGAACCTGGACCTTATCATTCACTACATTGTAAGATTTTTGCCTTTATGAGCTCATGTACTCGAAATGCCTGCTAGCAATCATAACTGTATCTGTATGAGTGCTTGACCAGCCTTTTGAATTGTTGAGAGAGAGAGAGAGAGATGTCTAGGACTGATTTTGCTTTCTAATCCAATTCTAGCCATGCCTATGTTGCCATATGCCACAAATGTCCGTACGGTTAGTATTGTTCTTTCCTCGTATGTAACCTGCACTGCATCATCTGCAACTTCTGTTCAATTCGCAAAAGCTCTTTTCTGAAGGAATTTTAACGCTTTCAATCTCCGAAACAAATAAAAAAAAGAACTCTGATAATCATTCAAGTTCCCATGGATGCACCAATGTCTTTGGCTTCCTCCAAGAACCACTAATGGGGTTATACCCTCCTAAATCCTGATTGAATGGTGATATGGCTCTATGCTGGGCCAAGAACCAAGCGAGAAGTGGCTCCTGCTTTAATTACATTAACGTATGGTATTAAAAGGGACAGTTGAATATTTGAAAACTTGTGCAAAGAAATACCCTTAGCAGGAGAGAGAGAGAGAGAGAGAGAGAGATTTCTATTTTATAGTGGTTTGTGTGTAGCAAAAACAGATTACATGGGAAGATGAAAACATTGAGCACTATACTCGTGTAATGTATTTATGACAGAAGTGTAGCAGTTTATTAATTTTTCTTTCATCCACATGGTCATCTCTTATCGAATTCTCTCTTGAAACATCACCCTTTGTGGTAGTCCACCGATTCAAAATACTCTGCACCCTGCTAAGCTGAGATAGAGAATGAAGGGAAACAAGATTACAAGTCAATGCCCATATGTACAGCTAAACATAAACGAAACACCTGACGACAGCAAGAGACTTTGATGCACTTCTCTCTAGTATCTTCTACTATGGGTAGATAAGGATACAGATTTGGTCATGTTTGTTTTCAGAACAGTAGTTAGCCTCTTATCATCTCCAGCTAAATCCTCCGACTGGTGATCAATGAGATCTTCTTCGATAAAATCCAAATGGTCTACTAGATTCAATACGTAGCTATGTAGAGTTGTGGGACTCATCTCATCTTCTTGAACTTCACTTAATATCCTTGCCAAGACACTCCAGAGTGCACTCCGTGCCTCTGGATCATCAGAAACAAAAGGAAGAATCTCTAGAAGGCCCTGTAAAAAGGAAATATCTAGATAGGACAAATGCGCAACTCGTTAGCAATGAAGTTCTTGAAGATGCTCAAATTAAATAATAATAGCTAGTTTACCTTGTGAAATCTCTGAAGTCAGACTAGGGGCATCAGTCAAAATATTTGCAACCAAGACTACAGCAGTAACACAAGAGCTGGCTATCTGTAATAAAATATATATATTGCTCAGAAATATCCATAAGTATTGACTATATGCACTGGTTGACAAAATCTAGAATGAGAAATGTATGTCTAATAGTTTAATTATCTTCTCCTAATCTACATTTCAAGCTTGATGATATCTTCATCATCATCTAAGCCTTGTCCCAACTATATGGAATGGGCTACATAAATCGTGTTTCACCATTCCACTCTGTTCAGTGTCATATCCATCATTATTCAAGCTTCATAATGTAATGAGATATAATTATATCCCGTATACTTATGGATGAGGAAAATTTTAAAATATAATTAAACCTTTTGTAAAACTAAACAAAACAAATATTTTATTATATAGAATTATTATATAACCATAGTTATAATATTAACTATTTTTACATTAATCTAATATTATATATATTAGAATAATTACTCAGTAGCAGTTAATAACAATTCTATTCGAATTATTGCATTTAATATTATATTTTTATGTTTAATTTAGTTATTATTTTATTCCCGTTTTCTAAATCATTTCCTATGGGCATCTTGAATTTGCACTTTTCTGTTGAAGTATGCAATTTGGGGAGAGACCCTTCCAAACTCCTGTCATGAACCCCCACCCCCCAGGAAAAGGTAAAAGCCAAAAAAAAAAGAGGCTTTCAGGGATTCTCCACAAATCCACAAAACTCAAATGCAATAGGACTTTCAGGCAATGTATCTACTTTTCTATTCCAAGGGTGAAGTTTGAACTTTGAAATCCCACTATATATATTAAAAACAAATCCACAAAACAATCTAAAAACCAAATGCAATAGGGTTCTCAGGCAATGTATATACACCTCAGCTTTATCAGGAAGTGTGACTAAACCATAAACTAGTCTGAAAAGCTCCTTATTTGAAGAGACCACTTGTGAATAATTGTCAGCAGCAGAAAGAGCTTCAATTGTGCGAAGAATGGTTTCAATAACAGAATACCTGAAATAGGATAAAGTTTGAACATCAAACAACTGACATTGTATGCCAATTGCTCCTGAGTATTTTCACAAGCACCACATGGTAATGTAACCACATCTACATGGTAATGGAAGAAAAGGGAAGCTTTCAGGAAAATGGTCTAACAGAAGACCTTAATAATTACCATACGAGAACAGAGAGAGATAGAGATAGAACTTTCAATTTTTAAGTTTGCCAAGATATGTAAATATGGATATCCTCACAACTGTTGCATTAGGTATTTAAACCAAGTTCACAACCTAAAATGAAAAATTAGGTTTTAGAAATGAAAGAGCATGGCATGCCAATGACTAGCATGGGATAAATAGCTGTGATGCACATGATGCATCTTATTGTTTCTCATCCCATTCCAAAATACTTCTTCAAACCACAAAGAAAAATAGAACATATTGAGATCAATAGAACCTGTAAAATGTCAGATAGTTTATCATACACAAATTTTTTACAAGACGATCATTTCCCAATGTCCTATTATTAAGTTATTACAGAGTTTTATTTGCCAGCAAAGAACCAGGAGGGATCTTTAAGGTTGACTGTGTCAAAAATTAAATGATAGTGTGACATGCAAAAGAGGAAATAGGATGTTTAAGGGACCTTCAGGTGTCAGTCATTATGACGGCTTCCTCTAACCCCCAGCATGATCAAACTGAACCTTGATAGTTGCAACTTGGGAAATCCAGGAATTTCTAGAGTTGGGGGCAATTTCATAATTTGGAAGGACACATCACTCCAAGCCAGCTGATTATGGTAATTCCACTAAGACAGAGATATGGGCTGTTTTACAAGGGCTAAGGCTGCCGGCTGCCAAAGTCATCACGCTAGGACATCTTGATTGGCAGGCCTGATACCACTTGATGTAGGACTTGAATGGCCAAGGAATGAGTTTTACGAGGGTTAGGATGAGTTTAGGAGTGATTTAGGAGTAAAAATATAGATTGGTTAGGTTAGAAAAGGTTTATGCCCTTATGAACTTTATCATAAAAACTATATAATTGTTCCACAATGGTGAAAAACTTAGAAATAAGAAAATAGGTCTATAACAATTTGATCAAGTTTAGAGTAATGATGGACACAGAAGGCCAAAAATTGTAGGAATAGGAGAAAACTCTAAAAGTAGAGAATCTAGGATTTTAGGTGGATTGTTGAGATGTTATTTGGAGGGATGAAAGTATGTTAGGCATATGGAGCTGTTTAAATATGGGAGTGATCAGAGAGTTGTGATACAAAAAGACAAAAATGGCTAAAATAAGAAAATTCCAAGTTTTGGTTTGGGGGGGGACTTTCACCTAGATCAGTTCCAATCCTTTGAGTATATTAATGAATGTCTTTTGATGTAAAACTTATGGCTGATGGCTGTAATGACATCTGGAAAGATCAAAGAGAGAATAAAGAGAACTGAAATCACTTAATAGGATACCCATAATCACCCTTAAGGCATGGGAATTAGTCAGCACAAGCATAATATGCTGAAAAATAACATAAATGCATTCCAATAGCTTAGCCTATGTTTTTTGGCTCTAGAGTCTAGACAGATATATATGGACACCATTGAGAGGGATCAATGCTACTAGAACTAAGAAAAAACAAAAATTACAGATCTGCCACTATCATAAGCAAACACAGTTAACTCCTGAATTACTTATCCAATGACTGAAATTTTAAATACTAGTGAACTATCACTATATAAATCAAACTCTAAGGTCATACCCCACAGACAACATATAAAACGACCAACCAACCCCCCCCCCCACACACACACACATCTAAAATGCAAAAATACAGAAAATTCTATATTTGGCTCGTTGGTTCTTGCTTCAAAATCACCAAGCCAGCAATAGAACTGAGGACAGCCTATAGATGGATTCCAAGATTTGCCAAAAGTGTTGAAGGCTTGCAAAACAAGAGGCAGGTAGAAGCCAAATATATTGGGGTTTAATCCCCAAAGCAGGAATTTGTAACTATCATGCCAAGCTCTTGATAATGTGGCTATCCAGGCTAGCTAACTTTAAAGAATGACTGATACAGGCCTGTATATCATTGCCATACATATTTTAATAAAATGTTTTTAAGTATTACTGATAAAAAAATACCTGTCAGGTGTTCGCTCCCCAGTTAACCTATTCACCTCAAATGCCAACAGATTAATCAGAAGAGCTGGCAAATTCAATTCCATCAAAGGTTGAAGAAGAATTTGTGTGACTTCTTGTTGATCATTTAAGATGGCTGACAATAGCTCTAGGGTCTGTTACAAACAACATGTTGACATTATATTAGAGAAAAATAAAAGTTGCTAACAACTTTAAGATATGATGTAAGGAAAAATACAATTAACAGAAAAGAAAAGTTAATGACAGTACTACAAAACTTGAATATCCGTTAGTAAAAGCACCTCAAAGCAAGTAATTTACACAAAAAGAAATGAGAATAACTGAGAACAATTTATACGAAGTTGGTTAAATATACTATTCTCATATAAATTCAAAATGATCAAATCTCACCATAAAGGACATGCTAATAATGTCTATGAACTTTAATTTACACATTAAAAAATAATGTTACTGCTGACACAGAAATGCTGCATGATCATTTGTTCTTGAAAGTTGATTTTATGCAAAATAACTCCAGTTACGAAGAATTGGGTTCAACAATTACCCCTATTGGCTCACTAGAAAATTTATTGGGAAAAAGGAAAACTTTGAAGGCCCGTCAACATTTATTTTGACCCATTGAGTACTGAGAGAGAAATTATGCTCTTAGAAGATACCTGCTATTGTTTACAGAATCATTACCAGGCCCTCTAAGAGATGGCTAATTTTGGTAGATTGAATTGCCAGGTAAACTGGCTGATCTGATGATGTGTACAATTGCTATTAGTGGGTTAAGGCCCTTTTTTTTTGAAAAGGTAAGGTAATTTTATTCAAACAGAAAGGAGAAATTACAACAAAACCCAGGCCTAAAAGACGGCCTGAGAACAACACAAGTTACAGACTCCACCAAGACTGAGACTGAAACAACAGGAACAAGTTCAGGTGTCTAAACTCCTCAGTAACAAACACCCAAGAGAACAGCTTGCCCACAGCTCTCGTACTAACTCTTCAAGACTTTTAGTTCTATTACAAAAAATTCTATTGTTCCTTTCGGTCCAAATGGACCACAAGACAGCTACAGGGATAGTCTTCCACACTAACTTTCCTTTCTTGCTTAAGCCTTTAACTTTCCAGCAGCACAGAAGCTCCTTGACTGGAACCCAGCTGATGTCCATAGATGTCAGGAAATGATCCCACACCAGGGAAGAAACCAAACAGTGAAGACAGAGGTGATCTATAGATTCTGGGAGGGAACCGCACAATCCACAAGAGGAGTCCAAAATTTGGATACCACGCCTCTCAAGATTAGATCTGGAGAGGCATTTGTCTAGGGCCATTGTCCACACCAGAAAGTTGGATTTTGAAGGACTTGTTGGATTCCAAGTCTGAATTTCAGGAAAGCCTGTGGCACCTGAGCTGCACAGTTTGGAGCCTAAAGACTTGGCAGAAAAGCATCCATCAGAGCTCCACTTCCAGTACCAATCGTCTTCCAAAGCTAAATCTATCTTCTGATTCTGTAGATTCTCCAGCAGCTCCATAATCTCTTCCAACTCCCAGTCAAATAAGCTCCTCATAAAGAGGGGGTCAAAGAAATAGAATCTCCAGAAAAGCTATAGTTCTCAGCCACTGAAGAATCTTGGTTAGTAGCACACTGGAATAGGAGAGGAAAAGCATCAGCCAAAGGACCCTCCAAGCACCAAGAGTCCTTCCAAAATTTAATTCTATCCCCTTTGCCTACCTTGAATGAAACACCTTCCAAGGAGACAGAAAAAATTTTCATGATACCTTTCCAAAGGGAGCTGCCCCAGTTTGGAGGAGGATCCGTAGATCTCCAATTACCCCACTCCACCCCATATTTTGCAGCCAAAAGGGTTCTCCACCAAGCATTCCTTTCAGAAGCAAATCTCCAAATCCACTTACTGAGAAGGACTGAATTAAAGCTCTTCAGTTTTCTTATTCCCAACCCACCTTCTTCTTTAGGGAGACACACTTGATCCCATTTTACTAGGTTCATTTTTCTTTTCATCTTCCCAACCCCTTCAAAGAAAGTTCCTCTGTAGCTGCTCCAATCTTTTTGCTATTTTGTTTGGGATAGGGAATAGTGAAAGGAAATAGGTGGGAAGATTAGAAAGGGTACTTTTTATTAGAGTTACCCTGTCCCCAAAAGAAAGGTATTTTGTTTTCCAGGAAGCTAATTTTTTCTCCATTCTTTCAATGATTGGATCCCAAACTGAAGAATTAAACCATTTTGCCCCCAAGGATAGTGCCAAATACTTCACAATAAGGAACTCAATCTGACAAGCCATCACCTCAGCACAGTCTTCTAAATTTGAAACTTGACCAACTAGAATAATCTAACTTTTGTTCAAGTTAACTTTAAGCCCATAAACCACCTCAAATCATGATAAGATCACAAGTATTAGTTCCAACTGAACAGGAGAAGCATCAACAAAGCATAAAGTATCATCTACAAACTGGAGAATACTGACCTTTTCCCTCTTAGGAGAAATTGCAAAGCCTTCCTGATGTTACGATTTCTGGTCACATATCAATTTTTTGGCTAAGTACCTCGTCAATTGGTTCGCTTCTAGGTGGCCGATGACTCAGGCACTGAAGTGGAGCTCCCTGGTGTTGTGCAACCCGGCTGCTCCCTAGAGGAGATGATCTGCTCATCTTTGTAGACGGCGGGAACTGAGGGACCTGCGAGAACTGAATCAAAGAACTCGGGGGTGTTAAACGGCGAGGTCACTCCGATGGCTAAGTCAGCACTTAATAGTAGAGCTGAAAATGATATAAGAGAATGAGAGAGCTAGAGGGCAGGGATCACCTCATCACCTTTGCCCCTGGGGGGTGAGGTCTTTATATACTGGAGTCCTCGCGGGTTTGGTGGAGCAGTTCCTGGATTCCCGCTGTGACGGGACCTGCTTTCGTGTTAGGTGGGGATAAAGCCACCAACCGGTAAGGTTGCCCATTTCCGCCTGACTCGGGGAGTGGGTGAGCTAATATAGCCGTTACAAGTCACAATCCCGTAAAATGAGGGGTACGGTGGTGAGCTCCTCGGGGTTGTCATGCGGTGGTCGATCTGACTAGGAGGCGAGCTGCCCGTAAGTGGCGAGCTGCCTAGTGGCAAGCTGCCTGTGCAGTGCCGAATTGTCTAAGTTGCTAGGCTATATGAGGGTGAGCTGCCTGTGGCGAGCTACCTGTGGCAAGCTGCCTGGTGGCGAGCTGCTTAGTTGTTAAGAGGCTGCACTTAGTTGTCATAATGTCATTGGAGGGCCAAATCCACCCTCATCATTTTCCCCCCACTCCCAAGCTGAAAGTAACTTGGCGAAGGGAGTAGATTTCTCCTTTTGGCCCGTAGTTCGACGAGCTCGTAAGCGCTAATTCAGTTTCTTAGGCTTTGGGAGCTGCTTGGAAGCAAGCTGCCCGTAAGGTGCTGAGGTCTCTGCCAGTTCAGTATTTTAGCCCTTAAGCTCTGGGAGCGACTTGTAGTCCACTCTCCTTGGCTTTGCCCATGCCGACGAGGCGGCTGGGTCTTGTGCAGTATTGTAGCTCTTAGGCTTTGGGTGCGACTCATAGTCCACTCCTAGACTTTGCCCATGCCGAAGAGGGGATTGGGTCTTAAGCAGTATTGTAGCCCTTAGGCTTTGGGAGCGACTCGTAGTCCACTCCTAGACTTTGCCCATGCCGAAGAGGCGACTGGGTCTTAA
>NW_010729468.1:109441-141833 GCF_000365185.1 Nelumbo nucifera | reverse complement strand
CCGAAGAGGCGACTGGGTCTTAAGCAGTATTGTAGCCCTTAGGCTTTGGGAGCGACTCGTAGTCCACTCCTAGACTTTGCCCATGCCGAAGAGGCAACTGGGTTTTAAGTGATGAGGAAGTCTTTTATTAGTTCGTCAGTTCGTGCTTGGGCCAAACCGCCAGGTCGGCGCCCGTGCCAAGTCGTGCCAGGTCAGCGCATGTGCCAGGCTGCCAGGCCGCGCGCAGACCGCGCCAGGCCACCAAGTGGGTGCCTTAGAGCTATGAAGCGAGAGCTTCAGTTCCTAAAAGTGAGGACTTAGCTTTTTGTAGGATGAGAACTTAGCTTTTTGTAGCGTTCCCACAGACGGCACCAATTGATGTTATGATTTCTGGTCACGTATCAATTTTTTGGCTAAGTACCTCGTCAGTTGGTTCGCTTCTAGGTGGCCGATGACTCTGGCACTGAAGTGGAGCTCCCTGGTGTTGTGCAACCCGACTGCTCCCTAGAGGAGATGATCTACTCATCTTTGTAGATGGAGGGAGCTAAGGGACCTGCGAGAACTGAATCAGAGAACCCGGGGGTGTTTACCCGGCGAGGTCACTCTGATGGCTAAGTCAACACTTAGTAGTAGAGCTGAAAATGATATAAGAGAATGAGAGAGCTAGAGGGCAGGGATCACCTCATCACCTTCGCCCCTGGGGGGTGAGGTCTTTATATACTGGAGTCCTCGCGGGTTTGGTGGAGCAGTTCCTGTATTCCCGCTGTGACGGGACCTACTTTCGTGTTAGGTGGGGATAAAGCCACCAACCGGTAAGGTTGCCCATTTCCGGCTAACTCGGGGAGTGGGTGAGCTAATATAGCTGTTACAAGTCACAATCCCGTAAAATGGGGGGTACGGTGGTGAGCTCCTCAGGGTTGTCACGCGGTGGTCGTTCTAACTAGGAGGCGAGCTGCCCGTAAGTGGCGAGCTGCCTGTGCAGTGCCGAGTTGTCTAAGTTGCCAAGCTATATGAGGGTGAGCTGCCTGTGGCGAGCTGCCTGGTGGCGAGCTGCTTAGTTGTCAAGTGGCTGCACTTAGTTGTCATAATGTCATTGGAGGGCCAAATCCGCCCTCATCACTTCCCAACAACCAGAATTTGCTGCCTTCTTGCATAAAAGGGAAAGGATTTCCATAATACAGATAAAAGTAAGGGAGAAAGGGGATCACCTTGTCTCAAACCCCTTGAACTATCAAAAAACCTCGTAGATTGTCCATTTATCAAGACTGAGAATTTGGAGACCAAGAGGTTATGCAAACTTTCATCCAATTCCTCCATTTCTG
This sequence comes from Nelumbo nucifera, assembly GCF_000365185.1. Next base: position 140,532 of record NW_010729468.1, on the reverse strand, counting down.
CCCAAAGTTCATCTGTTGCAATACAAAATCAAGACATTTCCGGTTAACATGGTCATAAGCCTTTTCAATATCTAATTTACAAACCAATCCAAGGACTCCCTCTGTTCTTCGTGAGTCAATTAGCTCATTAGCAATAAGAACCGAGTCAAGCATCTACCTCCCTGAAACAAAAGCACTTTGATTGTTTGAGATTACACTACCTAAAACCCCTTTCATTCTCTCGGCTAATACTTTAGCCAAAATTTTGTAGAAGTTGTGAAGAAAACTAATTGGCCTAAAATCTTTAATATTCACTACCCCTTCGGTTTTTGGGATAAGGGTAATAAAGGTAGCACTAGGACTTCTTTGCAGAGAAGCATTTGAATGGAAAGCTTGGAAGGCATTCATCAAGTCTTGTTTCACTATTTCCCAACACTCTACATAGAAGCGGTTAGTGAGACCATCCAATCCTAGGGATTTATCATCTTTCAACTTGCTGATTGCAACCTTGATTTCCTCCTTCGTAAAGGGTCTCTCAAGGGAAAATTTCTGGTCTTCACTTAACTGCTTGAAAGGAAGGTTCATAGGAAGAGGTCTAAAGGTCCAATTTTCTTTATAAAGGCTCTTACAAAAAGCAGTTGCCACCCCCTTAATTTGTGCAGCTAATTCTCCAATTCTTCCCTCCCATTCCAACTTGCTGATTGAGGAAACTCTAGCCTGGGCATTGCCATTTTATGAAAGAAGCGAGTGTTCTTGTCTCCCTCCTTCAACCAAGAGACCTTAGCTCTTTGCCTCCACTTAATCCCTTCCTTAACAGTCAATTTAACAAAGTTGACTTTTGCCTGGGATCCTTTCAACCTCAACTCTTCTGATAAGGGAGCTACCTCTTCTGCTGAATCAATTTCTTCAATGATGCTCAATAAGGCTTTCTTTTATGTTTCTAAACTCAAGCTGTTCTCCAACTTCCAGATTTTTAATTTTTCTTTAATTGCTCCCAATTTTTTTTCCAAAATAAAGGAACTAGAATCCTCCACCTGAAGATCTTTCCAAACAGCTTTTAACAAAGGAATAAGTTTTTCACCTTCAAACCAAGCATTTTCAAGCTTAAACGGAGTTCTGATATTCTCCTGATTGCCACAGACAAGCTGAATTGGGATATGAGCAATCTGCCTAAAATCAGGAAAAATCAGGAAAAATCTCAATTTGAAGAAACCAGAAACCTGTCCAGTCTCACTAGAGTGGGATTGTCTTGATTATTAGTCCAGGTAAACCAACTGCCCTGAAGAGGAAGGTCCATCAACTCAAATCTGTTGATAAAATCAACAAACTGCAGAATAGCTCTTGTTCTTCTACCTCTGGCATTTTTTTCAGCAGACAAGGTAACGTTGAAATCACCTCCAATGACCCAAGGATAAGTCAAGGTGCCTCTCACCTCCATTGCCCATTGCTGACTTCGATTTCCATCTAACCTGCCCCTCCCCCAAATACTCCAGACAATGGCAGCATCCAAGCACTCCAATTTCTTTTCATGAAGTAAGACAATCTTCGAATTGAACCTCTTCAGAGAATCACATACCACCAATCTCCTCCTACCTGAACCCAAGCCTCTTACATTCCATGATAAATTTTTAAATCCATGTATACACTGCAGGATTAGATCAAACACAACCCCTCTAGATCAGGCTTTCTTAGCTCCCCTCGCAGTCCCTTCACTGTTACCTGCCTTATCATTTAGGCCCCAAGTGAGCCTCATCATCTCTCTACTTCTCTTCGAGTTTGTTCCTCCTCTCTTTGCCACAAGTTTCCCTCTCTCCATAAGAACTCTTTGTTCAACCCCCTCCAGAAATTTAATTGTTTCATCCTCCATCCCCTCTATTGAGACTCCTAAGAATTTTCCCAGTCCCAAAAGTTTCGAAGGGACCCAAGAAGAGGAGGCGGAAATATTCGAAGACTTACCTCCCTGGACTATCTAGGCGGATGCCTTGACTTTACTTTTTTTTTTTTGATGAATTTGACTTTACTATTTTTTGATTGAACAGGAACTCCATTTGGCTCTGACAAATCAGTTTTCCTCACCCCTCCTTCCTGCGACTTGAACTGATGCAGGTCTTCAACCCTTTCTTCAAACTGATCATCATTTCCTACCACAGCAATGGGTGTAGCTTCTATCAGATTTTCTTCCACACGCACCAGAGAGAGGTGTTGCACCTCCAGCCATGTAGCCTCCATGGATGAAATTATATACTTTAAGTACCAAATATAATATTTTTACTACAAGAAAAAGCTTATTCATACAGATCCTTAGGTGTTTAATTTTGATGCTTACTTCATCTGATATAGGCCAGTTTGGTTTCTTATTATGCATAAATGATTTGATCAGAATTTAATTTCTTTTCAAAGTTGTTTCTACTATAACATTTTAATAAAAAGTCATCACATCATACCATGAGAATAAACAAAATTTATCAATAACTATATTAAATCACTATACATGGATCAAATATGAGCACAAGGTTTAATTCAGAAACAATAGTATTTTATCTGGTTTTGGACCTTCTCACTAGAGCTAATCTCGTGAGAAGGGGCATTCAGCTTTTGGACCTTTCGTGCAGTCTGTGTGGGAACAATTCTGAATCTACTGACCATCTGTGTATTCACTGCCCATTCTCTTCTCAGCTGTGGAACCACTTTTTCAGCTCCATGAACTTAAGATGGACTATGCCAAGATCAGTAAAGGAGCTTTTGTGTTGCTGGAACATCAAAGGGCTTAACAAGAAAAGGAAGATAGTGTGGAAGACTATTCCTAGTTCTGTCTTATGGTCCATCTGGTCTGAGAGGAATAGTAGGCTTTTCTGTAATAAGGCCTTAAGTCCAGAAGATTTAATCCAGAAAGCTGTGGGCAAGTTAATCTCTTGGGTGTCAGTCTCTGAGTGTAGAAATTGTAATTTGTCTGTTGCTTTTCTTTCCAGTTCTTGGTGGAGTATGTAATTGCTGAGCTGATCGGTCTGCCTTTCTGGGACTGATCTCAGCTTGTATGTGCTGCTTTTATTTCAATAAATATTATGTTACCTTTTTCCAAAACAAAATAGTATTTTATCTGGTTATTCCCAAGATATAAATGAAAAACTACAAAATAATTGTATATTTTATGGTTAACTTGTCTGTACCCAGCAAAACAAATAGACAATTTTGTTGATGCTGGAAGTTCAAAATAGATTATGCAACCACCTATCATGTGATATTACATGACAAGTGTATTACTTGATCTACCTTTTCTAGTAGTTGAGGATTTAATGTATTTTCTGCAATCCATAAAATACGGCAGAGGATATGTTCAGGGTGCAATGCTCCAGCCCAAGTAACAGCTCCACTACCTCGAAGACCCAAAGTTAATAACCTGTGTCAGAATGCTGACATTAAAAAGGACCTTACAGTAAAATAAACAAATAAATGAATAATATGATGGTATAAGAAACTTGTCTGTTAAAAACACTCTCCGAGAATCTTTACATGAATATAATTCATTAGTAGAGACCACGAGAGAGATATTCTTCTTTTCCTTTTGTTTTTTTTTAGAAAATGGTAATGAGATTGTTAATACATAACAGATAATATGTACATTGGTGGATGCACAAAAGACCTTAAGAAATTCTTTTTAATAAGCAAGGATGATCTTTATTGGAGTGCAAGAAAAGAGATAAGAAAAATATGGAGATGAAAGTCCCCCACCAGAACCAAAAGATATTTAAGCTAAGAGTTTTTTTTTCATACAAAAAATCCCTTTCCAAACAGAATCCAGCAAGGCCCTCCACCAAATTCCTTTCCCAAGGGATCTATCAAATCTGAACCAGGATATATACTAAAATTATCTACTGTTGGGTAATGAGCCAAGCACCAAGACCCCTCCCTAATCTTTGACTAATTGCATTAGCTGAAAACTCTTCAATTGCCAAGGATGTTAGGCAAAACTATTTGGCAATGAAGTACCTTAAGGAGAGCTGCACCTAAGTGAATGGCAGAGGTTAATCCCATATAACAAGCACTAGTAGAAGAATATCCAAATTAATTCCTCATTTACAACCACATAATATAAATTAACTGAATAGCTTCACCTTATCCACTTGAAGATCATTCTTCCAAGTTTCAAAAGTTTCCTAATAACTTTGCATTAGTCATTTAGCTCCATAGCTGATTCAGAATGCAAGCAAGTACAAAAATGGTTCAGTAAACTTTGTTCACTTTTCTGTATTTTCTTTTTAGTTTTAGGAAGAAGGAATATTTTTGTCATATTTATTTCATTCTATGTGGGACTCAACTAAAGAATATTGTCCCTTGAGTCATGTTCTATTTGTTTTACGTTTCCATGGTCATTAGTTAAGTCTATAGGTTTAGGGGTTTTTTAATTGAGAAATAAGTAAAAGAAGTAGCTTGATCTTATTACCTTTGTAGGGCTCATTTTAAAATTATTGTTTCCTTCCAGATTTACACAGTGCTTTCTTGTCTTTTCTCTCTTCTTTTTATGTAATCTTCCTACAAATAACCTTTGACCATTGTTTATTAATTATTGACTTAAACCCTAGCTCCTAAACCACACTTGCCTTATTTAGTTACAATTATCTCAGTACAATCTCCCTTTATTCCAAGCCTTAAATCAGCTAAATTCAGAATTTCCCCTAAATCATATAACTACTGTTCATAGTCCACTTTCATCATGAGTCCTAGTAGGATGCTCACTTTTTTTTAGTAGGATGCTCACTGGACTGTCATTAATGTATTCTGAAACAAGAGGGTAAAAATGGACATAACACCAAGAAAAATAAGGCTTTTGGAACCGCCATTCAATCTTTTACGGAATTACCAAAGCAAGAAACTACAGAAGAAATCAAGTGTCCTCTTATTGCTCATTACCTGCAAGTTTCACAAAGGCACTGAGAGTCATCTAAAAACAATTGATCAACGATAGTTTCAACCAATCCTTTCATAGAGATTATATGTTTTCTTGGAACTTCATGACAGGCCAGGTTTCCAATGATTCCCAAGCTAATCTCCTGGAAAAAAAAACACAAAAAAGGTGAAACTATGGTATAGAAAAACAAGGAGATCAGTAAGCACAAGGAGTTGCTAAATGATGTATTACCGTAACCCTTGCAGATTTGGAAACAGTAAGAGTTGCTAAAAGCACTTCAAGTAAAAGATTTTCTACCTGCACTCAAATTTTGATGTTTGCTTAGGAAAAACAAACAAACAAACAAGAAGAGGAAAAACAATATTGAAATGGTGGTAGTAAAAGATTTCCTTGCAGATTTCACCAGAATGTCAAGGCTCTGTGAACTTCTCCAAATTGAGAAATTTTATATAGACAGCACATGATCAAATTTACGTCCTTTGACGCTACTAAGACATTGTTTACTTAACCATTGAGCATTAACTGCAAGCCCAAATAATCAGTTTGACATTCTAACAAAATTCAGTAGAGTCTTATTATCTTTAATCTTTACTAGAACCTTTTTCCAAGATCAATAATAAGAGGGCAAATAAGGGCTATAGTTGGTTGTTAGGATTAAAATCACAAGCAGTATTTTGAAAATTGGATCAAGTGATGGAACCAGGAAAACCAGAAATCAGGAGGGCCCCCAGTTCAATAGTTTGGGCAGTTTGGGCATTCCCATCAGATCAGGCAGTGGTTGAAACTATAAAAAACTGGACTAGAATCTTTCTGGCTTTTTTATTGGCAACAAAGTCATTCTTGTTTTCTGTATGGTCCAGTTACAAATCATTGATAACATGTATGAAATCGGAATTAACAAGAAAGGGGAATAAGAGTCAGGAAACATTTAAGAATTGGTTACCATAAATTCTGCATGAGTTCTATGTGCAGCAAGGTCCCACAAAATGCAGCCATACTCTTCCCAGGCCTCCTCACCTGCTGATTCCCCAGGTTGTTCAGAATTATGGGAGGATGTCTCATCTCCTTCATTTCGATTATCAATTCCATCAAAATCAATCCCAATATCCATCACATCAGTTCCATTTTTTGGGGAATTCAAAAATCCAGAACGAGGCATACTACTTTCTTCTATGCTACCAGTGCCTGATTCTTGCACAAAGGATTTTCTCTCATTTATTCCATGTGGAATGTTTCTGTTACTCACATCGTGTGGTATAAGTTTTCGTATCAGTGAGATGATATAGCTGGGGTCTACTGTGGTTGAGATATCAAACAACTGCAATACAAATCAGGAATAAGCATTTAATCTCATGATACAATTGAATTTTGAAGTGTTCCTAGCATCAAAATAGGCAGTCATACAGAAGAACGGTTGCTGATTTTCTAACAAACATATAAAGTTACCATCATCTGATCATCATTAAACATAAGGGATGTCTAATTTCTTGTCAATTGTTTGAACAGGAAAAACTTCCTAGAAGCAGCAGGTCATTGCCTGTAACTCCAGAGAGCTTGTCTTAGCATGGCCTGAAACTATGGCCAAGTCGGCCACAATTCATTGAGTCATGCCACTACAAAACACAACAGACTGAAAAATACTTGGCAAAGATTCAAACATGCTAGATAGACTGACTCGTCCAAATGGCATGGAGAAACTGAATCATTTACTGATTATTTAAGCTGTATGAATGCTACACAAGCAAATAGTACACAGAGTGATGAAGAAATACTAAAGTCATCCTAAATGCTACTATCAAGCAGAACCACTTACCCGAAACATTTAAAAATAAATAAAAAATAACGACCGGCTCACAGACTATATAATTGGCCATAACTCAGAAAACCAAAGCCATTCGACAATAACATCAAATAAAAATTGCAGCTAGACTGTGGAAAAATTGAAAAGAAACTCCGGGTTTATAATATTCCGACAAATTAAAATGGGTTTCTGTGTAAAAGTGAAGAACGAGCTAAGGGAGTAAGGGTTTGAATGAACAGGCCGAGTTCGCTCATTAATGCATCAAGTTCACTAAAATTACGCACCTCAGAAGAGGGGGCACAAGGGTGACAAGCTGGAGACTGGCATCTCTCTTCTTCTACTTCTTCCTTTTCATTTTCTTCTTGCGCTGATTCTGGAAGCGCCATGAGCTCGGGCTCTGTTTGAAATAAACCGCTCAAAGACAACAATATCGATTCCGGGGGGTGTTTCGGGCGAAAGGACACGATATCTTAGGCGGTGTTTGGTTTGAAGGAAAAAGGTAGGTAAAGAAAGGGAAAAAGGAAAGGAAATCTGCACAAAGGAATGAGAATGGGGCTTGGGCCACGGCCCACGGGCCTACGGCTACATCTAGCTAGTAGCTAGAGAGCCGCAGGGGCCAGGCCAGGACCAGGAGCACCGACCCACCTAGCCAGTCTTATGGAAACTGGTCAGATGAAACTTGAAAGGAATGCTGAATGAGAAGGGGGCTTGGGCCTGAAAATTTAGCATAAGCTTTAGCCCTGCCAAGACCTGTTCATGGGTCGGGTAGCCCGATGGCCTGGCCTAGCCTGGCCCGCATCCCAGCCAGACTTGGTCATGTAATTAGGCCCGTAGGCCTGACCTCGGGCCTAACACAGTAAGCCCAACTGTGTTTCGGGCCGAGCTCGGGATTTGTCAAAAAAGCCCGACTTGGCCTGAATAAGCATTATATATTTTATAAAATATATAATATGTATTTTATATATTATATATTATATAAAATATATAAATAATATAATATTTATTAAAATATATATTTATAATTTAATATATACATTTTTTATTCTTTTCTTTATAATCTCTCTCTCTCTCTCTCTCAACCGCTTCAGCAATAGCAACAGTATGGGCTAAATTTCAAGCTCAGGCCCAGGCCCGGGCTTCGGGCTTTTTATGAGGGCCGGGCTCGAGCCCAAGTTGTAGGCCCGATGGTTGAGCCGGGCTCGGGCTCGGGCTCGGGCCTTAGAAAAATCTGTTAATACAGAGTGAAAGCCTAGCCCGAGCCCGACCCGGCCCGGCCCATGAACAGAACTAGCCCTGCCAAATTGCCCATCATTGATGGCCCAGCCTCTGCTTATAATCTTATGGCCATGATTACTCTTGAATTGTTTAAGAATTGAGACGGCTCGGATATATGCATCGTAAATGTATGCCCTATTTGGCAACGTTCCTATCTATTCTTGTTCCATAACAATAATTTTATTTCTTGTTTTTCAGAAGTAATAGATACATTTGGTAAATTGTTATTCAAGAACAAATTTTTATTCTACGATAATAGAAATAGCATTTGGATAATGAAACTATTTCTTAACATAACAATTTTGTAAATCCACCCACATTAAGCCTAAAATTAACCATAAAAAACATGTGTCATTGTCATAGTAATGTCTTCATGTTGTTACCACCTAATCCTTGATCACTTGAAGATCAAAACAAAACATATAAGCAATAAAACAAAAGCCCAACATTCCATGATGCAACAACACCCGCAAGCAATAATGACACTACAAAACGATCCTTGTTTTGTTCATTGGTTCTTTTCGCACTTCAACATGTCAGCCACCATCATGATGTATGAATTGGTCTACCCAAATGAAATCATTTTTCTGTGCCTACTTAAAAAAAAAAAACCTCTATTATTAAATACCCAAAATATTTCATAACAAAAACATATAACCGATAAGAGATGTACCACTCCAATAGGGTATCGATAGAACCACCATCCACAATTTCTTTCCGATAGAATAAGTTTCGGTCATGATGGGTGTGGGAGCTTATTCCATTTGATTTTCATCAGCTTGTGCTAGTCATTATAATCAACTTTTAATTGGTATTCAACAAATAAAAAAATTTGAGAATTGAAATCAGCTTTCGGTCATGATGGGTGTGGGAACTTGTTGCATCTGATTTGCATCATCTTTTTTCAGTCATTATAATTAACTTTCAATTGGTAATCAACAAAAAAAAATTGATAACTAAAATCTCCAACAATTGAAATCAACTTTCGGTCATGATGGGTGTGAGAGCTTATTCCATCTGATTTGGATCATATTATTTCAGCCATTATAATCAACTTTCAATTGATAATAAAATATATATATTGAGATTTAAAATCCCCATCAGTTGAAATCAACTTCAGTCATGATGGGTGTGGGAGCTCTGGAATCAACAAACATCCCATTTCATTATATAGTGGAGTTCGTTTTTAGTATGAAACTTAATCTATTGAACAATAAAATATATATGTCAATAAATACCAAACTTGTTTTTTGTATAGAACTTAATCCATTGAACAAAAAAAATACATCAACAAATATCATACATGTTTTTTCTATGGAACTTAATCCATCAAACTAAAAATTTTAACCTTTGGCTTCTTTATTTGGTATCAATATTAGACTTACTTCTTTAATATGAACTGCCAATTCCCAGTAGTTTTCCTATGTTTTCATTCATATAGATATGCTAATTCCTTTATTATTTTATCTATTTTTATTTTTTTTTCAAAATTAAAACAATCATCATGCATGATATTGGTAATAGAATACATAACAAAAGACATAATAATCCAACACAAGGACAAAGGTTCATAACACATAACAAAGGACAATCGTCATGACATTCAACATATAACAAAACACAATGGTAGGATTAGAGAAGAAACCCCACCCATTCGGCACAACATATAACAAATGCAAACAAAATAATATAAAAAAAACTAACCATTTCAAATCGTATTGGTTAGAGATTGTTTAAAACTCATATTTGTAGTGGGAGCAAAAATGATTTCAGGTGAATCTGGTCAGAGAAAATGTGAGTTTAAAACAAAGCACACGATACAAAATCAAGTACGGTGACGAGACAACATACCTGTTGACACATTCCTGGTCGGAAATGTTGTCAGTGCTTTCTACTGTTTGCTCATCGTTTGGTTGGAGCCAAGGGAATCCCTCCTTCCTTTAAGATTTATAGCGGCGAATTGGAGTTCACTATTGGACGAAAAATGTTTGGTAGGGCTTCTTTCTATCATTTAGTGCGAAATGCCCAAAATCCCTCTTCTCTCATGTGGGAGTCGTTAACAGGTGTTCGTTAATAGAGTTAACATCATGGGAACCATGCATTCTTTGGGTGTTGTTCTCGCGTGAAAACACCTTTTTTCTGTTTTTCTTGTACCAAATGCGTTTATGCTCTGTGAGAACACCGGGAATGTGCAAAAATGTTCTCACATAACGTTGCCAAACAAGCCTTAGGACCCATGATGGACATATAAAAGCTGGCCTACATGGTCAATTGGGTGAACTGTGCCCCAGCCCCAAAAGGCTGAGTTTGAATATGTTGAATTGGGATATGTTCCTCATAGAGCGCTCCTCACAATGACCTTACAGTCACATCCTACGATGTACTTGAAACATCTCTTTATCAGTAATAAATATTAGTATGGGAAATGTTTCTAATGTATGGCCAAGACAATGTTATGATGTCAATGTGAGGAGGAGATCGAGACTCGAATCTACTACCCCAAAGATGTTCTAGGGAGTTCGGATGGGCTCTCCAATCTCCACAAAATTCACCCCACAATCCAAATGCACATCTAATTATGCAGTGTAGTAATCAAAATTAAGCCATTTTAGTTAAATATGACAACAGGTTAAGTTCAGCATAAATTTGGTTCAACCTCAATCTAACACAAAGTCACTCCATCCTGACATGACCCAAGTACCCAACCCAATGACCCATATATTACATCTATATCTACATATATACTAAAGTAGAGCAATGCCACGTCATGGCCAAAGCTTTCTCCCTTACCCCAACGGAGAACTCTTAGCCCCTCTTCATTTTAGCTGTACTTGCTCCATCATGAAGCCACCTCATCACTCCCTTCTCCCTCTCTCATTTTGACATCTCAGCATAATAGGCCCATCTCTCTTTCCTCTATGTTTATCCCTTTGTATACCCCTTCTTAAAACTATTTCTAATATCTCTCACTAACAAAGTCTAATATAATCTAGCCAAGTGGCACCACTACCCCCCACTTTCTCCTAAATTATCTATAATTCACATCTATCTCCTAAATTATATATAATTTAGTGGAGAGTTTATCTCCTAAATTATCTCTAATTCCTATTTGTCATATCCCCCACATTTCATCTATATCTATCAAAAGAAAGTTTGAATTAAAAATGTAAGAATTATTTAATTATAATGAAATTATGTAAAAACTTTAAAATATTCATTGAAAACACAAAAATTATCATAGATTTAATACTATTCATATTATTAATAATTTATACTTTTATGAAATTCATAAAAAAATTATGTACTGATAATATAAATTATAATTGTATGACTTATTCAACTTAAATATTATTCAAATAATAAAAACTTAAAGTTAAAAATATTATTTAAAAATTTCAATAACTAAATATTATAAATAACAAAATATTAAACATAAATAAATATTATATAAAAAATACTTAATATCGTGTAATCACTCTAAAATAATGAAAAATTTTAAATATTTTATATTTTATTTAAATATTTAAATAACTAAATATGTTAAATAACGAAAATATTTAACATAGCTAAGTTTTAAATAGTTAAAATAACTAAGTTATGTAATAAACTGAAAATTTTATTAAAAGTAGAAAATCGTTATAATAGTATAACTTATAATAATTTTATATTTTACAAAATGAATAAAAAAATTATGTATTAATTTATGCATTATGAAATTCAATAAATAAGTAATATTTAAATAACTAAATAATGATATTATTTAAATAGATAAATAATATTGTAAATAACTAATTTTAAATATTATAAAATCAATAACTAAATCTTATTTTAAATATTATTTAAAAATAAATAAAATGGATTAAATAAAGATATTATGTAATAACCTTAAAAATTGTATCAAAACACACAAAAATAATTATAATAGATTTAATAATATTTGATAATAAGAATATAAAATATAAATAATTCATTTTTATATATTATTGAAATAATGAAAAATAGATTAAATAGTTTAGAGGTATTGAAGCTTTCAAATAAAAACAATAGGTAATAACTTTAAAAAAATGTTTTTAATAGATATTAAAAACTATAATAATAATTGCAATAATTATTAATGTACTAATAATAAAAACATTATTTCACTTATATCAATTAATAATTCTAGAAAATAACTTTTAGAAAATTAGTATTTATTAATAATAATTTAAAATTTTTAATCTATATTAATTATATATTTATAAATACTAAAATTTATATTTATTGTATTTTAGAACTTAGAAGTGTTCACAGGTTGGTTTGGTTCAGTTGAATATATGTTGTTTGGCCAACCAAATTGATCTGGACAGGTTGGGGAGTTAGTCACTCGAAACCAACCAACCATTAGTGAAAACTAGCTAACTTGAGTTATATTGGTTTGGGTTAATTTTTGGTTTGGTTGGTTGGTTCAAAAGATTTAAACTTAAAAAAAATAAATTTAAAAATTATAGTAGTATTATTACTAAGGAATGGTCAATTTGGCTTTTGTTGATTTATAAATGGCCAAACCGAAATTGACTCAACCTAATTAGGTTGGGAAATTGCTAAACCAAAACCCACCAAATACTAGAAACCGACCAACTCGAATTGAGTTGGGTTGTGTTAATTGGTTTCACCAATTCGATAAACAACCTAACTAAAATTAATTATTGTTATATTCATATTATAAAATATTATTAAAAGTATATACAATATTACTAATTGTTAATTATTTAAAAAATTAAAATATAAAACAATTGTTGCACCCTTGCTTGAAATTGTTTAAACAAAGTCAGTGCATTGCACATATCCCTTCAACATACATTATAATTGATTTTTTTCTTTTTTATATTGAATCATTGTCTTTTTGCCGCTATAGGGGTCGTATTTCATTTTTTATTTTTTAAATAATATAATCACTAGCGAAGGGGCCCCTACGTTGCAGGGGCTAGTGGAATTGTGAAAGCAATTTCAATAAAATGATAAAACAAATAAAACATATAAACATCACTATATATTTATAATATAAAATTATATATAAATAACATAACACTTGCAACATTTTGTGAAGCATTAAATTATATGTATCAATCTTTTAACAAAATGAGAGGGGGAGTGTACTAAACCCTGTACCCCAAATCTTAAGAGAAGTAGCTAGGAGAAAGAAATAGAGCCCCCTCCTTTTATGATTTTGTGTCCATAGAAAACCGTCTCTTTATTTTTCTCTCCCCCAGAAATATGTTAAAGTAACAAATTTAATTTAAATAATTATATTAATATTAGTAAATTAATTAGTTAAGTCAATTAATTAATCTAAATTTAGTTGATTAAGTGATTTAACTAACTATTTATTTTAATTGAATTGTATAAAATAATTAATTAATTAGTGAATTTTAATTGAGAGGGGGAGATAAAGTGTGCCTAAGAGAAGAGGAGATAAAGAGTGTGTAGAGTACCGACGGTTGATGCTTGGACTAAGAAAGAAAGAGATGTCTATGGTTTGAAAAGTATTCAATATGAAAAAAAATGACAAGTTGGGAGTTTATTTGTAATAAAAATCTTAAACAATATATTATAATCAACATCGCATTGGATTCTTTTCTACAATTTTTTAGTATTAATTTAATTAGCAAATATAATCTAATGGCCACATCTCAGAGAGCGCTCCTCACACCGACCTCACAGCAACATCCCACCGTGTAATTGGAACATGTTGTGACTGCCTTGACCTCCTCCCTGTAGTAGGTCACAATATTTGACCGCCTCATACTCATCTTCGAATACCTGAAATGATTTATAGGAAAAGTGGATGAACAAATAGGGAAAGACGGCAACGACAAGTTCCAAGTTTCCAGCTAATTTCTATGTCAAAGATATTTTTAATCCTTAAGTGGCCCATTTAATGGATCACATTACTTATCAATCATATATAGAATGTCTTAGAGTCTCACATTACAGATTTGGCACAAATGAAGAAACAGTTGTTGCTCAAGAAGTTCATCAGTATCTAAGGCAGCAACGACAATAAACTCATAGCATGAATCTCAAGGTGATACCAAGACTTTTAAACACGGGAATAACCTAAACAAAGTAGGACATCATTGACTGGCTCATGTTGAATCTTGAATTTCAGATACATAAGTCGGTTATTTAGAAACCAGAGGAAGATTAGAAATGGAAGCAGAATGAATTGAGTCTATATTTCCTGCACTAACCAATCACTGAGTGGCAGGTGTCCAAAACTTGGTGTAAAGCTCAGTTACTCTCATATGTATGGGCTTTTTACACATATAATGGAATGCCTATCACAATGTGATTGATTAATGTAACAAGTAAAGGAATTTCAAACTCATGATTTTGATACATGATTGGTATCAGAATACAGAAGGTTTCTTGCTACTAAAGTTTTTTTAATTGTACTTTCCTGATACAGTAGGTGATCATTTAGAAACTAGAGAACCGAGGAAGGTTTAGGAATGAAAGCAATATGGTTGATCGACTCAAAAAAAAATGATGATTTTGGCTTTTGGAATTCATATCTGAATTTGAAGGTTCTTGAACCTGAGCTTTATTTCTCTAAGGTAAAGGCATAAAGTTACTCCATCTAGAGTAACATATTCTCAACATCCTCTTTGGAATGCATGGAGACAAGAGCCATTGGTCATAGGGTTTCATAAGAACAATCATCATATTGGAACAACATTTTAATTTTTACATTTTTAGCTGACATATTCCCTTATATGTCATTTATTGAAAGGCAGAGCCTTATGGATCCCCATTTGATATGAAATAGATAGAGAAAAGACAGTTAATACCATTCTTCAACACAAATAGTGCTCCTCAATTAGATGTTAATTTGTTAATATATCTCGAGAAGCAGAATAGAAAATAAAATCACTTACAAGCACTCCCTCCCTGATATCCTCCACAAGCATCTGAAACCTTGTCCCAGTTCTTGATTGCTTAGTCTTATTTCCTATTTCAGATCTCCATTTTCCTCCTTTGGAAAACAAGAGCCCAAGCTCTCTTTCAACTTCACTATAGAAAATGAAAACATCAGCTATGAATAAGATAGGATTTGTTCAGGAAAACACAACTCACAAAACCAAATTAAGCCTGCGGCTTCTTCTTGTTTTCATTGTGCATAACTGGTTTTCCCTATGGGTCAGCACATATACGAGCTTGAAGCTTCTCTCCATGGGTTTGCCTCCAATACTAGAAATAAAGAAAACAAGTTATAGATGTTAAAGTAGAAACAAAATAAACACAAATGTTTAAAATGTTTTCAGTTCCTTTATGGATCTGCATGCTAAGAGCCTGAGGCAATACTAAAATATCACCAAGAGGAAAAGTGAACCCATACTCTTCACCAGTGGGAGAAGTTGATAAAATCAACCATTACAAGGAGTCAAATAACATATCAAGCAAATGAATTTATTTATTGTTGGAGTTGTCAACACATGCTAAAGAACTGGATTTATTTGAGTGTTGTTTTTAAATGGTCACATATTAAAATTAAATAYAGCAAAGCTCATTTGCCAAAGGAAACTACAACAACATAGTATTGGGAGAAAAGGTAAATACACCAGTTTAACTGATTCAATTATAGTACTGTTAAATTCAATCAACAATAGAAGATCCAATTGGAATAGAGTACACAATACCAAAAAAGAAGGTAGTGATTGCAGGAATAATTGGTTTTGGGTTTGAATTGTTCTGGATAGGCAAGAACCGAAACCAACCAAATCATTAATCGAGACAAAATCATAGAACCGGAACTATTATAATTGGTTTGGTCGGTTTGGGTCCATTAGGTCGATCCAACCCATTGATAACCCTAATCCAGTTTCCTTTTTGCTAGTAATAATAGTTTGTTGGTAAATTATTCCTAACCAAATAAGTACTTTAAAAATAAAATATAAAAGGAGTAAATAAAAATAAATAATATATTTAATTTTATTAAATAAATAAATGTTTAGATAACGTTTTATTAAATTGAATAAAATAAATAAATGAATAAATAAAAGTTTATTGGATTGTTGAACTGTCTCCCATCTCATGCTTTGTGGGCATAAACAATCCTAGGATCAACATCTTAATTAAAAAAAAAAATTAGTATGGTATAGTATTAGCAACATATAATAATAATTAAAAAGTGAAAGAGAAGATATCCCATATACAAATTTTAATCATTGTTTAAGTATGTATGGTATAGTGCTTTTAATTTTAAAGTGAAAGGCACAAGAAAATTAAGGTGCAGGTTTTAAAAATACATAAACCTGAATTTTAAAAGAAATTATAAGTTTTGAAAGACCTATTAACTCTAAGCAAAAAACTTAAGCTCTATTTGTTTGTAGTGCAAATATGAACCGAATACAAATTTTGAACCCAATTAGGTTTTGCATTTGTTTATTTGTAACTATGATTTGTTACACCTACTAGTACAAAATCTAATTTGCACCATCATCGTCATACCTCTATTCTCTCCATACCAAATCATCTTGCTTCCTACAACACCCAAACAAAAAATTCTCATCCCATCTCCATTATCTTTCATATAAAGCAGGGACCACTTCATTTTAATTTCTATTTGTTTCTCACAAACAAATAATAAAAATTAAAATCTGAAGCAAAAAAGTAAACCAGAATTTACACTCAGCCTATTTGCACACCCATGCATTTACACCAATCCACTGCAAACAAACTGAGCCTTAAGCACAAAATATAAATTAAATTCAAATTCAGAGTGAAAGCAAACAGATGCAGAATATCAATGTGCTTCAAGCACTTGATAATCAAGTACTGTGAAACTCTCAATGTATTTGTATCTCCTACTTGCATCACCTCAAGTAACTAGTGTGATGTTAAATGTCTTGCATTTTCATTTGCACTATGCCATATTTGTAAATTAGTTTCAATCAGATTAATAGATCTCTAGATTCACAAATATGGTACAGTGTGAAATATAGTTAAGACCCAAACATGAAAAACTATTGGAACTGCCAAGTGGAATTTGTGGTACAGACTTCTTAATAGGCAAATCAAGATACATGTCGGTATTAAATTTTGAATCTAAATATCCAGGATTTAGACAACTATCAAATGCAACAAGATAATAAAATATGCAAGCTTTGTTGTGTAAGCAAAAAAAAGAATGCATATATGAGACCCTTTGACCCTCTGACATCCATACTGGCACTTAAAAGTATGAATATGTAGAATGTCTCCAAGGACACAATTGCTTTCAGTGGCATCTCCCCAAGGATATTCCACACTCCCAATGCCCATGCTTTAGCATTTTCTAAATCACCTTAGACTAATAAAGGTATCACCTTGAAATATATTTAGAACTTAGGCATTCAAGGACTCCCACATCTATCCCATAGGATCTCTTAAAGTCAACTGTAGCACAGAGTCACTGCACACCACCACCATCCCAATCAAAGAAAAAAAAAGGTAGAAAAGAAAAGAAGGCAGCTAGGAAATTTCCAATGAGTACCATTTGGCCTTAACTTCCCTATCTCCAATCTTATCAATAACAAACATGAAACATGGGTACCAATAGCCATGCACCATTGATTCATGTTACAATTTCTGGGTCTGTAAGTTTTCAAAGAATAAAATAAAAACACATTTTCTGGGTCTGTTAGGTCTCAAAGCATGAAAGTAAAGACAGATACAAAGAAATGAGGATGAACACAGCTTGTGGGTCTGTTAGTTGTCAAAGTATGAAATAAAAACACCTAAGAACCCAGGATTCCGTAAAAAATGTATAGATCTAATTATATTTTTCATTCTTAAGAAAATGGAAATAGTGTTTGCCATGTTTACATATATAACTTCGTTGCCTAATTAGCAAGCTACTCATGTACATTGCATAAATTTATATATCAATAAAACTGATACAGCTTTCTTACCTTATGCAAGACTTCAACACACCAACCACGAACCTACCTCTAAGCCCAAAGATGGAGATGTTCCCTCTTTCTCCTCAACTTAAATCTGAAAGATCACAAAACAAATAGATTAAAATAATAAACAAAAGCATCAAAATCCAAATTGTATCAGTTTGGATAAAAATAGCAAAACCAGTAATTTGACGTTAAACTCCAAAAGTACTATATTGCTGAAAACCCCAAATCCAAACTTTCACAAACAAAAGCATCAGAAAATTTAACAAAATGGAAGACATAGAGACAACAAAAGATGAAATCATGTTTCGGCCCTATATTGCTGAAGCCCCTATAAACACCCCAATCCGACTTAAACAAAGAAACCCTAAAATCATGATTTCATCTGAATACAAAACAAATGAGAACTAGAACACTATTCAATTGAACTAAAAATAAATACCACAAAGCCCTATTTTAAACAACAAATCATCCAAAACATCGGAAAAGGAACAAAAATCAAAACCGATGGTAAAATGATTGAACTATTAAAAAGTTTATTGCTTTTGTCTTTTAATAAGCTTTTGTGGAGGAGAGCTAAAAACACTTAAAAGAAAATAGTGAAATTATTATTATTACAAACTGATATAGAAATGTACAGTGCAAAATTATCACTTAAAAGAGACAAAAGCACTCCATAAGGGGGGGGGGGGGGGAGTAATTGAAACCTATATATTTATATGAGAAATGCAATGGAATTAAATCACAAATAGACACCAACCCGTAATTAATTTAACATACCATCAGTCACATAATTGACAATTTGACATGGGCGGCTGATGGATGGATTGGTGAGCCTTCAACCTCCATCTCCAACACAAACCAACCTAATGCATCCATTGGCTACTCCTAATGGCAATACAAATATCCAACTAAATTAAATCATAAATTACAAAGGTAGTGGGAATAAAGAAAACTAAGAAATATCAAAGAAAATAAAAGACATATAAATTCCAAGAAATAAAAATACCTTGTAAAAGCACAAATCAAATAAGCAACAAACAATTAAATAGAATGCCCTACAAAACACAAATCAAATAACCAAACGAGCAAGAAACAATTTAATAAACCAGAATCAAATAAGCAACAAATAATTAAATAGACAACAAATTAAGGGAAAACATGAATCATACAGAAAGAAGAAGCCCTTTTTGAAGCATAAACCTAATCATGATCCATGGATTTAACTTGAGGAACAGAAACCCCAACATGTTAAATATGTAGAAATTGCATAAACAAGGGTTAAAGCAATGACATGTGAAATAAATATACAATAGCAAAATTTCTTAAATTTCCAAACGTTCCAAAATACAAAAAACAGAGGTGAACCAAATGAAAATAGTGGTTAAAAAACTTTTTCCTGTACCTGTTTAGTAACAGATCAAAACGAATAAAACCGAGGAACATAGATGTACCATGTAGGAACCCTAGGAAAAAAACTAAACAATTGCCAAATCGGAGTACAAACTACAAAAGAAAAGTCGAAACACCAACGGAAACCAACAACAACTCTACAATAAGCGTAGCCTGCAATAGAAACCAAAAGAGACACTTTAAAAAATGGAAAACAAATTAAATCAACAAACAAAAATGCGAATGGGATTTTTTTGGTAGAACAATGGAAATTAAATAAAAAATTATAAAGATAGTGGAAATTAAATCAGAAGTTACCAAAGACATTTATTAGCAAGAAGGTCATCGTCGGGCACCAGTTCTAGTACAAGAAACAAAACTCAGAATCAGTTACAAAACCAAAAATTCAAGTCAGGAAAATTTGAAAAAAAAAAAAAAAACATGAAAAGGAAAATTTTCAAAAGAACGTAACCATATTGAGAAAACAAATAGTAATACTAAGAACCCAAATGCAACAAATTATGCGAGAAAATCCAACCAAACCCCTACAATACAAAAGCAAATAGTATTACTATCCATTACAATGGAAATCAACCTTTCCACCTCTAGAATAGAGGAAATAACGTCATCAAAAACCCCTGCAATCGGAAAACAAAGAGAACCAGCAAGATTAAGGGAAAAGCCAAAGAAACCCCTACAATCAAAAAACAAATAGTAATACTCTTCATGGCACCATAAACCCAAACCCTCAGAACAAAAATAGAGAAAATCATGAACACAAAATAAAATAAAATAAAAAACCAGACCTACCAGATTCAAAGTAGTGACAAACCCATTCGCAGTCTTTCACTTCATCAACTGAGCTAAAATAAGGGGAAAAGAGGGTTTCATTTGGAACAAAAAATAAGAAACCCGAACTACTAGACTTAGGGTTTCTTCAATGGAGAAGGCTGCTCAAGCATGCAAATAAGAAACCACAGAAAAGAAAAAAAAAAGTTGGGAAAGATAGAGGAGGAGAATGAGGGAAGTGATGAAACAAGAAGAGGGGTAGAGTGGGAAGAGGAAGCGGAGAAAGAGAGAGGGGGCAATGGGAAGATAGACAAGGAAGAGAGAGGAGAAAAGTGGAACACATGTTATTAATGAAATGCGAGCTACAGTGCGATCTACTCACACAATTGGGTTGCTCTCTCGTGCAATCATTGATCTACTCACACGAGTAGAAAAACATCCCAATTGTATTAATATATATAAGATACAATACATTTTAAACAACAATCTAACAACTCTTCTAGCCAGGAGCTAATAGTGGGACTTGAAACCGCATCATTTATTCAATATACACACCAACCGAGCCACCACTTTGTTGGTTATATATTACAATTAATAGAAACAAAACCCTTGCTTTGGAAATTAGTATCTTTGATATATATTATATAATCACCAACTGTCACTGATACATTCAGTTTTGATTTGGTAATTTTGAAAAGCCGAAAAATAATATAAAAAACCCAGGTATATTTATAATTAACTATAATAAATTATATATTATATGTTTATAATATTTATATTTATATTTATATTTATGTTATACATTGTAGATTTCTTGATTGCAATCAGAACGAATATTTCCCTGGGGACTATTGTCTAGAAATTCACAAGTAGGAAAATTAATTAAAATAAACCAACATCTAATTATCTTAACATGAAAATGCAACTAATTTAAAAATAATTTTGCACACTAGACTTTATTATTTGTCCCAACCCCTAAGTTCAATTCCGGGCAAATTATTCAACCAAACAAGGAATTAATCAACTGTAACAAAAATTTATAAATATATTAAAAAATTAGAAAATCTTTTGTTTAATCGGACGGTTGACATTTATTGCCTTAGATTGGGACCCATTTGTTGTATGCCCGCCACGAAGGTGAGCCCAGCCAATAGAGTCCTTGCTGAAAGAGAGATAGTCCAAAGATGGTGTCGACGGTGACAGATGGTAAGGCGGATGGAGAGCTCTGTGCATGCTGGACATACGTGTCCCCTGTCTCCGTAGAGGTGAGATGGTCGGGTTGCATCTGATACGTGTCTGTAAACCAACCCAACCCTACACTTGTCAAACTGATATCAACGTCTGATTCCTGCGTGTCGGCTTCATGGGATGTCATTCAGCTTTTCATCTTCGTGACTAGCAGAGTTTATAAGCATCAGAGAGCATTAACCAGTGAAGAAAACGAAAAAAACACTCAGAGGTCAAGTGGAAGCTTTTGAATCTTGACCACTTTTAGTTGAGAAAGCAATTCGAAGGCCATGGCTTCTAGGCAAGCTAAGGAGGAGAGAGCCGAGAGAGCTGCCAGAGTGGCTGCCTCCGAGCTCAAAGATGTGAGGAACCGTGACTACGACGACGAGCTCGCCGGTGCCGATTTTGATCAGGACCAGCCACAGCAGCGGCGGGGCTTGCTCGGAAGCATCCAGGAGGGCACCTCGAACGTTTTGAAGGCCGTCCAGGGAGCTGTTACCGGAAAATCTCAGGAAGCGGCCGATAGGACGAGAGAAGGCGCCGAGGCTGTGGGTGAACGCGCAAGGGAGACTAAGGATGCTGCCGGAGACCGAACAAAACAGGCTGCAGACGCTGCGGGAGACCGGGCGAGAGGGGCTAAGGATTATGTGGCTGGCAAAGCAGGTGAAACCAGAGATGCTGCTGCGGGTGTGACCCGTAAGGCAGTGGATACTGCTGCCGGTGGTGCTCAGCAGGCAAAGGATAAGATGGGTGAGTTTAGAGACTATACTGCAGAGAAGGCGAGGGAGACGAAGGACGCAACCGTGGACAGAACGGGCGATGCGGCGGACAAGGCAAGGCAGGGCAGAGATGCTGCCATGAATAAGATGGGCGAGTATAAGGACTACACGGCTGATAAAGCGAAGCAGGGGAAAGATGCGACAATGGAGAAGATGGGAGAGTACAGGGACTATACAGCTGAGAAGGCAAAGGAAGGGAAAGATTCAACAACTGGGGCGATAACCAATCTTAAGGACACTGCAGCTGGTGCAACTCGACGGGCCATGGGTTTCCTGACTGGTAGAAAAGATGATGCAAATCAGCAGGAAGCAGATACCGAGAAGACAGCCAAAGTAAGTGATGTTTTGTTTGCATTTCTGTGTTTTGTACAAATTAAGTTGATGAAGCCCGAATGACTAGATATGAAAAAACAACGATGAATAGTCCATGTGACAAATGGGGTTTTGCAGAAGAAGCTAGGAGAGGCCGAGGAGGCGGCCAGACAGAAGATAGAAGACTTGCGCCTGAGAGGTGAGGAGTACAAGAATGAGGCCGAACGAAAGGCTGCAGAGGCAAGAACCACCGCCGGTTCTAAGGCCGGAGACGTAAGAGGCACTATCGATCCTAAGGCGGGAGACGCAAGTGACAGGTGTGTTTCTGAAGCTTATATTATGCATTCTCTGTTGCTCCATTTCGAGTGTTATCGTCTTCTGTAATTCAGGTCACTGGGTTCCGCTTCTTTTTTTTTTTTTTTTCTCTGAAAATAGGGGGACGGGTTCAGCAGGGAGGGGCAACATTTTCAGCCCCATCGGAAATGTAGCAGGAGCGATAAAGGATAAGCTAATTGGTCCAAAAGAAGTGGTGAAGCATAGAACGGAGCACAGCGGCGAAGAAGGAGGTGGAGAGAGGATAAGAATAGAAGTGGAGACAGCTCCGATCGAGACCGGAGAAGCAGAAAGGCTCGCAGAAAATCGGCTGAAGGCATCGGATCAGATGGCAGGTCAGACATTCAACGATGTGGGTCCCCTGGGAGGAGAGGGGACCGGTCGTACGGATCGCCAGGGGAAGATGTGATGATCATATCAGATCAAACATGACGTTGAGTCGTCGACCTTTATGTGGGAGTGGGACTATATATATCCGAGTATTTTCTGTGTTGAGTTTTTGGGTCCTGAAATCATTTTGGGTTTCGTCTGTTTTTGTTTTCTAAAAGTTCGACAGCAATATTTTCGTTTTGTCTGAAATCTGTATAAAACAGGTTATCTGTTCTATCTATATAACCACTGTTTGGAATTATCAGTTTGCCTCTGTTGCACTCCCAGTTCCCAGTGCCAGCCAACTAACCGCGTGGTTGGCTCTTTCTACGAACCATCACAAGAGATACAATGAGGCGATACGAATCTTGACAGGTGGCAAGATTGTGCTTGACGTACGCGTCCTTTTTAAGAGCCACGCGTTTTTGAGTGACCTTTTGTATGACTTGGAAAATGGTATTGCCACGTGGCTTTATTTTGGTACAAAATGAAAGAACGCTACGCCAAATGGGACTGGCTACGTTGTGTTTCGGGGCACTTGCCAAATTGGCCAATAATTTCGCGGTTCCAATAATTTCCCCTACACTTGCTGAGTGCCTGAGTGTAGGGGTGCAAGTGCAACTTGGACCAGGTCTGAGCGGGTTAAAGCCAACCCAAGCCATAACCCGACCCAACACTCCCTTCAAGGCCTCAACTCAGTGAACCCAACAAAAAATAATAATTTTTTGTGATTTTTTTCGTTAAAATTAAAATTAGATAAATATTTAATTGCTATATCAAGTATTTGTATGATTGCATAAAATTAACAAAATTTTATTTGGAACTTATTCTTCTATTTTTTATTGCATTTTGTTAATAAAATATAATACTTAACTGTTTTTTAGTTTAATTTATTAATAATAAATATAATGTCGGATTCAAATCCAGTTTGGTGTGACATGAATCCAATTCGTTTAAGCTCTAAAAAGAAAACAAACAGATTCTCTATCATCATCAGAACGGAATCAATGCAGATCGGAAAAAGACACGTGGCATCGTCATGTTGATCCTTTTTATTCCAAATTCTCCATACCAACCAAGTGTTTGGTTTTCGGTGAATCTGGAATATGTTTCACCTCACCATGATTTAAACCCTAGATAAAGGAAGTTGTTACTTGTTGGCATCTAATTGATTCCAGATCCAAAGGGTGAATCTGGAATATGCTTCACCATGACGCTAGATACGTATCGGCCGTATCGTTTCGGGATGTGTATCGGGGTAAAAAGTATCGAAACGCCCGATACGCCGGGTATCGATAGTGTCCTGTAAATACCATTTGGACGGTGATAAATGTTTTCACTTTTCTATTGCATATCTACCTTTCGTTCTTGAACGTACAAAACTACCATGAGCAGACGGATTTGGAGCCAGAATTAATTTGTTAATTATTTTTTTCACAAAAAATGTTAATTAATCTAATTTTATAAATGACCAATAAAAAAGAGATTATTTTATATTATCGGTTCAAGAAACGGAAATCTCCACGCTATCGATCGATCGACCGACCAGTGTAGTGTAAGCTCTTACCTTTACATAAGCGAGCAACTCAGTTGCAGAGAAGCTCCAGCGCTCGACATGGCCCTCTCCCCTTCGCATCTCCATCTGCAACTCCCCTCTGTTTCTTCTTCATCTTCATCTTCATCTTCTTCAGAAACTCAATTGTTGCTCTTCTCGGACTTCGCTAGTTCCCGTTTTATCCGATCATTGTCGTTTTCACCATCTCTTCCTTATATTTCGTTTCGGAGGAGCAGCGACGCTGTGTTTCCTGTCACAGCGAGGCTGTCGTACAGAGTTAGAAGCTTGACAAAATCGACAGAGGAGGCGTGCAGCGAGGGCGAAACCATCACCAGTGAAGGCGAGGATGAGTGGAGGGATGACGGCAAGGTTGAGCTCAAGAATTCCAACGATAACGGGTCTCCTGTCACTTCGACTTCCCAAGTCAACTCACAGAGGTGGTTAACGTCCTCTAGTGATGCTCTTTCTCTGGGAATTAGGGAGCCGGTGTATGAGGTACGTTTAGCGATTGAATTGCATTGCATCTCTATCAATCTTCCTCTCACGTTGTTAATTGGTGCATTTTTACTGGGAATTTTAGTTATTTGGGAGTTAATTCTGTTTCTGTTTTAGAATTGCAAGTCTGGTTTCTTAATGTACTTGATTATTCGAGTAGGAATGCAAGCTTTTCTCTTGGAAAGGAAGTTAGGATATCTATGTCAAGATGTTGCAAAATTTCAATGTTTTTCCCCCTTTAGTTTAGATGACATGGGGAATGTATCATTCCTTATCATCGTTATCCTTTGGTTAGAGGGAGTTGAAGAAACCTTTGGAAACAAACAAAGACTTACAGGGGTGTAACCGTATAAGTTGCTGATCCGTATATTAGGGATGGATGGATGCAATTATTGTTAACTGAATTAGTGTAAATGGGTTTAAAGGCCTGGGTTTATCACTTTTACCTGAAGTTATTTGATCAGAGGTATCAATTCTTACCAAGCATGTCGAGAACCAGCTGAGATAGCAATTCCTAGTAAGGGTTGGATTAAAGAGTCTACCTAAGATGAACCCCCCCCCCCCCCCAAATGATCACCATCTGAGCGAATATTAAATCATTGTGATTATTGTTAGCAGAACGTGACAAAAGAAAATTGGGACTAATTGTGCCAATGCTGCAAGGATGAAGACCAAAAAGGAGAGTGGCTAGTTTAGGTGCAGTCTCGGCATAAAATGAGGTCAAAGAAAAAAGTGCATTATATATATATATATATATATCATACGTGTGTGTTCCTTTTTGGAACCATCAAAAGAATGCATGCCGTGGCCTTCTCTCCTGCTTTTCTCATTGCACTGTGCTACACATCTCGGAGTTGTATCAAATTGGCTCATCAGCTGGCCAAGTTTTCTTTCAAGCACAATTTGTCCAGGACCTGGGTAACACATCCATCTTTTGTCACGTTGTTAATCTCCTCAGAGATGTAATCTTGTTACTTGTTGAATGGATTTGCCTTTGGGCATAAAAAAAAAAAGTGCTTTTAGATGTTGAAATTTCTACTGAAACCAAAAAGGGAGAAGTCATTGCTTAATTATCTACTCTATGAAGTCTTAAGTTTATAAAAAAACAAGGCCCGGTAGTGAGGATCCACTCGGGTGTTCTTAGCATTGTATTTCTGGCTATTCCTAAGTGCTTGCCACAGGCAGGTTCACTGAGTGATGATCAGGTTTGAAGCCTTTTTTTTTAACAGGGATCTATCCTGTACTTTCAAATTCCAACACTCAAGTCCAAGTCTGTTAACTTACGTTGTAGTGAGGGTAAATTTACCAAAATGCCCATTTGTGGTTTGTCTGCATCATACATGTATTAGTTTCAGCATGTACTTTTTATACCTTATTCTTCATATATTCTTAAGTTTATTTATGAGCACAAGCAAGCTTATTCTCTATTTTGCTTTAGTGTTTTGTTCATTACGTGTTAGAAAGAAGATAAGAAAGGTTAAGAACTAGGGTTTTAGAGACTTAAGAAGGAGAGGGCAGAACAATCTCAAAAAATTATGCAAAGGGTATTTTTTGGGATTTCAAAATGGTTAAATATACATATCAGTGTTTTAAAAGTGCAAGGCACAAAAAAGGCGCAAGGGCCATTTTGCGCCTGAGGCGCAAGGCGCAAGGCGAGGCGCGCGCCTTTTTGAGGCAAGGCACACAATTAAAAAAAAAAAAGCTAAAAATTCAAAAAAGTAAAAAAATGTTTGTTTTTTTGTTTTGTTTTTTGTTTTTTTGGGAGGATCAGCTTTTGAAGGATTGTTCTTTAGCAGTTGGAATAATGCTGATGAGTCAGGTCTTTTCCAGGTCAGGGTAGACCTGGTCCTGATCTGATAAATAAGATTGCAAAACCAGTCCTTCAAAAATAAGAGTGCAGTATATTTACAAGTTACAGATCCAGAACCAACCCAATTATTAATTGGAACTATTGGCTCGACCTGATTGTAGTTGTCAGCTATACTTTTAACCTGTAATTTGTAAATAAAAATATTTTATTTTAAATCAACACATTTGGGCACCATAATATGATAATATTATAGGTATATCGTGAGAAAAATAGGTATTATGGGGGATATCTTTGTAATATGCTAATGTATTGGGTCTTAATTGATTCAAAACAACCAAACTGATCTCGACCCAATTATAATCAGTACACATAATGCAGAGTCAGACCCTATATAATTAATTGGGTCAATTAAGTTTGGTTCTGTTAGGTCTGCCCAACCCACTGACATCTTTAAGTTGGAATAGCATCTTTTATTTGGAACCTTATTGTTGATGTGTCTGTGAGGGATTTGCATATCTGAGGTGTATAGGCTTTTTGGAGGGATGGTGATAAGATTCTATTTTGTATTTTTCTTGTACATTTTCTCTTAGCCAACCCCATATAGTTGGGATAAGGCTTAGATGATGATGATGATAATGATTTCTCTTCTGTACACAACTTCTATACCATTTTTATTTAAATCAACTTGCCTAATTATATTACTAAATACTGATGAAGAAAAAGAAAAAAAATGTCAGTTCCTAATGTTGGTCCTAGCTATCCAGGTCTTGGAGGCGTGGGACTGTGGGACTGGATACATACCCAATCTCTGGCATCTATTACATGAAGTGGCCACTGTCAGACTTGAGCCTACGTTTTCATGCGTATCAGCCCAAGATTTTACCTTCTTTCCAAGCAATGGCAATACAATATAGTGACCATGAGAGTTAAAATGAAATGTCCATGTATCAACTTTAGGGTGAGACTATTAGATGTCGCACTTAAGTTTCTATTAATTGGGAAGGACAGTTTTTCTCACAATTTTATGTTGATACTTCTACTCAATCTTTCTAGTCTATTTTTATTTTTAATGGCTCTAAATGTTTATTTATGGATAAAATCATTATAATGTCTTCAGGTGGTAGAAGTGAAGTCAGATGGATTAGTATCAACCAGAAAAATTAACCGGCGACAATTATTGAAGTCAAGTGGTGAGTGATAAATAACTGAAAACTTGCAGAAAATGATCTCTTTTACACTTATATTAGAACTATCATGTGGATCAAATACTTGTACCGTATAAGTTCTGTAATTATTTTTACACACGTTAGCTACTTGCATTAGAATCATGACTTCCTTGAGTCCATCTGATATTCTGATACATCTGCATAGTTAATATAGGGAAAGTTCATGATGGAGATTTGAATGGTGAATGATCCTAGTGCATTAAGGATTCATCATACATTTTCAAATTCTTTAGAAAAATTTTCTAGCAAAAAAAAGTTCTTAACAAAAAATTCACTGCACTATTTGCTCTTTTCTACTAATAATGTCCAGACTAATGTTTTCCTGATTTATATGTACTATAAATGGCTGGAATCCATGAAATATGTGTTTTTTTTCCTATTTTCTCCTAATGATATTTGCAATATTAGGTCTTCGACCTCGAGACGTGCGTAGTGTTGATCCGTCCTTGTGGATGACAAACTCAATGCCCTCTTTGCTGGTAATATGATCACTTTCTGTTGATCTTTTTCTCTGATTTTTGTATATTAAAATCTTCCGTGGAAAGTATTTCCAATTGATGCAAATCTTATTGAGTATATATGAAATCTGTTGTAGCCTGAAAGCAAGTTATAAATATGCTTTTGAGAAATATCTGTAGAATATCAAACATGCTATTAACCTTGTTTCTATGAACTAGACTCCCTTCATCTCTACAACACAAATTGGGAAAGTGTTGATAAAATCAGATTTGTCCAATCATTATGTTTGCACTTTCTTATGCTCACAATTTATGAACATGTTAAGCGGTCAATGCGAGGGACCTTAGTTTTACAGGTCCTAAACAAACAATAGTTCATGACGAGGTGTCTTGGGGTGGAAGCAATGATGCTTAAACTACCTGAGAGGTAAAGAAATAGGCATTTTGGTGACTATTTTGAGCTAGTAATTATGCTTTGCTCAAAGCCAAAATTATGGTGTTCATATTACCTTTCAGTCAAAAGGTATTTATTAGTAGGCAGTATGCTTTTCCCTGCCTCTTTATGTGTTTGTCTGATTTCTTTTTCTCTTTACCTTTTTCTTTCTGTGTGTGATTTGGAGATGAATTGATCAAATTGGTTTCTCAAGTTCTTAACTACATTTAGGGGGCAAGATGATATTCATTGGAACAACTAACAGCTAAAGCAGTATTTTAAAATTCCTCATAATATAAATGTATTTAGGGCATTGTGGTTGCTTGGTCCTGTGTTTATTATTTCCCAATTTTGCTGGAAACATCATGTAATTTTCCTGATGTCCCAAGTTTTTGATGGAGCATCTGTCAAAATTAAGCTTTGTAGTATCTAAAAAATTTGATTCGTGATTGGGAACGTGGATGTCCTTGGCAGAGTCAGAGTTTTCTGTCTGATTCATTTGGTGGTGTCACTGCTTTTCTGAGTAGGGTAGAGAAGCCCCCAAGGTCTGTTAATTAAATATTGGGATCTCAAGGCTTTGATATGAAGTAAAGGGCAGCCCAGTGCATGAGGTTCCCACCAATGTGGGGTCTAGGGAGTGACAAATGTACGCAGCCTTACCCCTGCACATACAGAGATGCTGTTTCCAAGATTTGAACCCTGGTCACCCAGGTTGAAATGGAGCCCAACCATTGCACCAAGGCCCACCCTCGCTTTGATGTGAAGTAATAAGAGTTATTATTGATTAGAGTCTAGAGAAGGTTGGAGGGTTGGGTATAGTAATGTTGGTGGAACACATTAAGTTGTGTAATCATGACTTTATCTTCTTAGGTGTATTCAGATGGATGAAAGATGGGAAATTTGCATCCATTTCAAGGGCAAAGAGATAGTAGACCATGTTCTTCCTTCATCCACTTGAATCACCATTAGTTAAGACGAGTGGGATCTTATGTTAAGGAGTAAGGGAGACATTGAGACCAGTAAGATATTGTCATGGATATGGATATGGGAAACAGGGATACTGCTTTTCAGTCTAAATTTGCCTTTTAGAAAAAGAAAAGGAAAATGAATACTGTTTCCTACAGTTACAATTCCCTTACTTCATTCAGGTAGTGAGATAGCCACAAAGGCTTGTTTCCTACAGTATGGCACCATCAAACTACGTTGTGTGAATCTCTCTCAGTTTTCATCTCTTGAAATTTGGGATACCTATAGGTATGGAGTATCATGTCTAATATGATAATACCATATTTTGTATTTGGTTTTTAAGTTGAGTATCATAAACTAAGTGTCATTTTTCAGTAATTATATCTTGGCAACTTCGGAGAGACTTCTAATGCCTACAGATATTTTATAGCATGAATTGTTAAAATGTGCATTTGTTTATATTTTGTATCTTCATGTTATACTCTAATGGTGTCCATGTGGTACCTACTTTCCCTCATTTTATCACCTGTTGGAACTACTCCTAGATTCCTTTAAACAAGTTCATTTGTGATTCTATCCTTTCTAGTTTTCCTCTCATCCCTCTCAACATTCACATGTCTGCCACACTCATTTTCTGGATATACTGTTTCTTTACTTCCCAAGACTCTGCTCTATACAACATTTCTGGCCTTATAACCATTTTATAATTTTTTTCCTTTTAGCCTAAGTGGTATTGTCCTATCACGTGAGACTCTTGTTGCATCACTCCATTTTGCCCATCTTGCACTAATTCTATGGGTGGTAATGTGGCATCCTCTATTTTTTTTTTATGTTGATTATTGTTTTGGAGCAACTACAGTAATCCGAACCAGTGAAGAAAGAAGAAGAAGATGAAGAAGAAGACAAGAGAAAGAGAGAACAGGAGGGTTTAGTCGAAACTGATTAGTCACCCATTCAGTCGACCCCCTTATGTTTATTAGGTTCTAATTACACTTACAAAGACTAAACTGCCCGGGGCAGAGTGCTCTAATAAAACAGCCACATAAGCAAAGTACTTAAC